>PVKP010032781.1:0-25609 GCA_004027715.1 Plecturocebus donacophilus | reverse complement strand
CCCCACTCTCTTCTAGATTGTAGGGTTTCTGCTGAGAGGTCTGCTGTGAGTCTGATAGGCTTCCCTTTATAGGTAATCTGACCTTTCTCTCTAGCTGCCCTTAAAATTTTCTCCTTTATTTCAACCCTAGTAAATCTAGCAATTATATGTCTTGGAGTTGGTCTACTTGAGGAATATCTTTGTGGTGTTCTCTGGATTAACTGGAGTTGAGTATTGTCCTGCCTTACTAGGTTAGGAAAGTTTTCCTGAATAATATCCTGAAAAATATTTTCCAACTTAGATTCATTCTCTTCATGACATTCAGGTACACTGATCAATCATAAATTAGGTCTTTTCACATAGTTCCATATTTCCTGGAGACTTTGCTCATTCCTTTTTACTCTTTGTTCTCGAATCTTGTCTTCTCGTTTCATTTCATTAAGTAGGTCTTCGACCTCTGATATCCTTTCTTCTGCTTGATCAATTCGACTGTTAAAACCTGTGCATACTTCATGAAGTTCTCTTATTGTGTTCTTCAGTTCCATTAATTCACTTATATTTGTTTCTAAATTGTCTATTCTCATTAGGATTTCATCAAACCTTTTTTCAAGGTTCTTAGTTTCTTTGCATTGGGCTAGAACATGTTCTTTTAACTCAAAAAAGTTCCTTATCATCCACCTTCTAAAGCCCATTTCTGTTATTGGAATGCACCCGTTCTCCATCAGGCCTTGTTCCCTTGATGGTGAAGAACTGTGATCCCCTGTAGAAGGAGAAGCATTCTGCTTCTGGGTATTCTCAGCTTTTTTACGCTGGTTCCTTCTCGTCATTGTAATTTTATCCACCTACTTTCAGTTTAGGTCTGTAATTACCTACTTTCAATTTAGGTCTCTGAGTGGACGTCCAGCTTGTTGATTCCCAATGCCGAAATCTGAGCAACCCACTGCGCTGGCTAAAACTGCGGCATTAAGATTCGTGGTGCTTTTCTGCTCGGGGGATCTCCGGTCTGGCTTCCCTCTTGAATCCTTATTTCAGTCATGTAAATGGGCGACTCACCTTCCCGGAGATCCAAACGTCGATCAAAAGGGAAGCTAGTCCCGTTTACTCTGCACTGAGAACCGCTGTGCCAAAGCACTGGCAAAACCACCACATCGGCCACAAGAGTCGCGCTGGCAACCCGTGGGGCTCCTCCGCTGGGAATCCTAGTCCGTAAGCAACAAAAATTCTTGTGAAAATGTGGCGTCCTCTCGTTCTGGGCGGTTTCTCTGGGAGCTACAATCCTGAGCTGCTAGTAGTCGGCCATCTTGGATCTCTCTCCCACCTCATCCTTTCTTAGCTAAACCCACTGTCCTAGCTAGCTGGGAAAAGGAGGGGTGCTCTATTGGTTACATACAAGAGGGACCAATTACACTTTGCATTGTGAAAAATGTCTTACCAGTTACACTATTGTAAGTGAACCCTGTTCAAGCCAAAGAAAATTTCACCCTCTTCCTCTTTCAGCTCCACCTACCACCTTCTCACTGCATCAAATTTACTGGTGGATGGAGACTTCCATTAGCTGACTCTGCTTAGCTGATAAATTGGGCTTTAGAATGCTTCTATGACTTTGTATCACCCATTAAGTTCTTTCAATATTTAATAATAGAAAAACCTGACCTCTGTTGGAAATAATCCACAAAGGAGTACAGCAAATAGAAGAACGGAAAGTGCCCCTTTCCCATGTAAATTGCACAGACTAGAACAAGATCTACCAAAGAGTCTGAGGGACCTTCGACAGGTAGATAGATGCAGAAAACCACCATGGCACATGTATACTTATGTAGCAAACTGGCACATTCTGCACATGTGTCCTGGAACTTAAAGTAAAAGAAAAGAAAATAAAAGAGCTATCAAGCTATGGAAGACATGGAGGAGCTTAAATAGTTCTAAGTGAAAGAAGCCAATCAGAAAAGGCTACATGCTATATGATTCCAAAACCATGACATTTTGAAAATGGCAAAACTATGAAAACAGTAAAAGGATCAACAGTTGCCAGGAGTTAAGGGAGGAGAAGGATGAATGAACAGAACACAGAGGATTTTTAGGGCAATAAGACTATTCTGTAGTATACCCTAATGATACACATCATTATGTATTTTTCAAAATCCACATAATGTACAACATAAACAGTGAACTCTAATGTAAACTGTAGATTTTGAGTGATAATAATGTGTGAATGTAGGTTCATCAATTGTAACAAATGTATCGCTCTAGTGCCACAAGTCTATAGTGGGCGAGGTTGTGCATGTGTAGGGATGGAGGTACATAGGAACTCTCTGTATCTTTCCCTCAATTTTTCTGTGAACTTAAAACTTCTCTAAAAAATAAAGTCTATTAATTTTTTTAGTGTATTTGCTGACCTAAAAATGAACATACATGCTTCTAAACCCTCTTCACCTCCCGAGAAACTAACACCTCAATGTTTCCCAAAGAGGGATTGCTAGAAATTTAAGAGCATCTACTGATTGCAAGCATTTCTGTTCAGTTCTGTTCTTACCACTGTAGCCAATTCACTGTTTACTCTGCCCACTGAGCTTTCATTTCAATTACTGCATTTTTCATTTCAAGCTCCCTTTGGCTCTTCTGCTTTATTTTTTCCCCATATTTTCACTTTCTTCTATTATAACTTTGATGATTTTCTTAGTATACTCATTTCATGGTCTCCACTAATAGCTCTGTTACTGGAAGCTCCTGGGGCTCCAGTCCTGCTATCTCTTTTGCCTAGTGACTCTTAGATATAGCAGATGGTTTTCTTGTGTGTTTTGTAATTTTGGTTTTTGAGTTCAATTCTAGTAGAGCTCTATCTGCGCAAATACCAAGTAGCCTGAGGTAAGGGTCTATTCAGCTCTCCAGGGTAGTTTTATATTTGCTTCTGTGGTCATTCCAAGGATATTACTTGCCTGGAACCAGTGCCATATTCATTTTTCAGCTTAATGGCTCCCAAGACCATGCAAGCAGAATAAATTAGAATCTCAAACTTGTGCAAAAAAAAAAAAAAGTGTGTTGTGAATGAATATTGTTATGTATTCTCAAGGGGAAATTTTATCCCCCACTCAAAACTCAAGAGAAGACAGATAAATCTCACTATAGTATTTTTGCCAGTGAGTGGGCTTTTTTCTATCAATCTGTTTCTCCAAAGGTGTAGCTTTTCAATGCCCCAATTTTTTCAGGGACTTCTGTTCCAATTTCCTGCCATACAAGGGCTCAAGACCTCATCTCCCATATCCATTTGAGCTTTAAACCCTAAAAGCTTTATACATTCTTGGTGGGAAAGTAAGTTAGCACAACCTCTATGGAACACTGTATGGAGATTTCTCAAATAACCAAAAATAGAATTACCATTTGACCCAGCAATCCCACTACTGGGCATCTATCCAGTGGAAAAGAAGTTATTATATTAAAAAGATACCTGCACTCATGTTTATCACAGCACTATTCACAACAGCAGTGTCATGGAATCAACCTAACTGTCCATCAGCAGATGATCAGATAAAAAATATACGGGCTATACACACAATGGAATACTATGCAGCCATAAAAAAGAATGAAATCACGTTCTTTGCAGCATCACAGATAGAGCTGAAGGCCATTATCCTAAGTGAAATAACTTGGAAACAGAAAATCAAATACTGCATGTTTTGACTTATAAGTAACTCATAGACATAAAGATGGAAATAACAGACACTGAGGACTCCAAAAGAGGAAGGGATGGGAGGAGGAAAAGGGTTTTAAAAATTACTTATTGGGGTAGGCACAGAGGCTCATATCTATAATCCTAGCACTTCGGGAGGCCAAGGCAGGAAGATTGAGCCTTCTTGCGCTCAACTCCTGCTTGAGCCCAAGAGTTTGAGACCAGCCTGGGCAACATGGTAAAACCACATCTCTACAACAAATACAAAAATTAGCTTGGTGGTGCATGCCTGTAGTCCCAGCTAAGGATCATTTGAGCCCAGGAGGTCAAGGCTGCAATGAGCCATGATCACACCACTGCACTCCAGCCTGGGCAACAGAGTGAGACCCTGTCTCAAAAAACTACAGACAAAAATTTAAAAAAGATCTATTGGGCACAGTGTTCACTATTTGGGTAATGGGTATACTAGAAGCCCAGACCTCATAATTACGTAATATATCCATGTAACAAACCTGTACATATACCCCTTGAATCTAAACTTATTTTTAAAATAAAATAAAACAATGCCCACAAAAATAAAAAATCCAATCCCATGATTTACCAGCAACAATAAACTCTGGCCTCTCTGAGACTGCATGACTATCAGCCCTATTCTTCAGTTCCCTCTGGTTCTAGGCATTTGAAAAGATGTTTTTTCTGGTTAAATTTTGTTATTTCTTATGACAATTTCTAATGTTTATAAATAAAAACTGGGAAGCTAATCCTTTCTGAAAACTACTAGTGAACCTACATTGGTATAAAACAACTAAACATCTTATGTCAGTGTGCTATAATGTGCATTTAAATCTACCTATAATGTGTGACTATTGAACAGTCTTTTCTCCTATATCAGTATGAGTGAGAACAGATGTAAAAAATCAAGAATGAAATCTACTGGTGGAAAAATTAAAGGATGTTCATTCATTCTACTGAACATTTCTAGGTATTTTCTAGTAGGAAGGTTTTCAGACCACTTAGACTCCTATGCTTCTGGAAATCGAACTGGCAGTTACATTAGATGCATTATTCCATCTAATCCTTATCCCAACCCTGCAAGATAGATAATCATATTCCCATTTCACAAATGAGGAAATTGAGACTTATAGAAGTTACATAATTCTATCAAGGTCACATAGCTAATGCTGTCTGATCTCAAAGACCATGTAATTTTCCTTATCTCATATCACCTCTTTGAAGGGCAAGCCTATTTCCTCTGCTGTGTCTGAAAGAAGGGAGTCCAGAGCTTGTGAATTTTAAGCCAAAGAGTCCTTTGAATGTTCTCCTTGAAAAACAGCCTAAAGAAAAAAAGTTTCTGGCAAGGTTCCATTATTAATTATAAGGGTCAGTGGTAAGCCAAAGAACTATGAAGCCTGGATGTGGCTTGACATCACCTTTGGGGAAACCATCACCTTTGGGGAAACCTGAATAAGCTCATGTCTGAGCTTACAGAGAGAGAGGCAGATCTCCCCTCCCCAGGCAGCCAGCCTCATTTTATTCAAGGGTAGGGCAGCAGAAGGCTTGGAGGATTGGCTCTGCCTGAAATCTGCAGGAGAAAATGGATACAGGAGAGGTTAATGTCCATGCTGAGGAATCATGAAGCCAGTAAAAACCTGGATCATTGGGTTAGAAGTTGGCCCAAGGCCAGACACAAAATATAACCATAATAGGAGCCTTCCCAAGTAGAAAAAGGTTATTAGTGGAATCACATTAATCACCATGATTAATGCTGAAACTCAAGCCTTTTATTATGTAAAAGGCTCAAAAGAGTATATTGGCAGAGAGGGAAAGGGTTCCAATTTTGCAGAAAAGAGTGAACCAAAGAGGTACAGTAAATATCCAGGATGTGATCTGAAAATCAGAAACCTGGATAAGCCACACAAATCACGCTTAAAAGCTGCTTACGCAAAGAAGTTTGCCAGAAAGCAAATGTGCCTACAGATGGCCCATCAGGAGGCAGGTGGGTACTCCCTGCTTCCAGCAAGGGCAGCCAGGCCAAGGGAGAGGACAAGGCCAGGAGGGGCCCAGGGTGTGGGGTAGAATGAGAACACAAGCCAAGAACAAAGATCTCACTGTCCATAATCTTCCCAGAGTTCTCAACCTGCCAAGGGCAATGCCCAGGAGAAGTTAGCTTGGAGCTCTGGGGTCTTTAAAATCCCCCACCCTGGACCAGCTGGGGCAGAGGAACAGTGCTAACCAGGTGTGATTTGTGAGTCCAAAGAGAAATTGCAAAAAAAAAAAAAAAAAAACCAATGCTGCATCAAAATAAAAGTACACAAACCAAGGCTTACTCATGAATCCAAACCAAGCTAGGTGAAAGGTTGGTCAGTGATGGAGATTCAGAAGAATGAGGTCATTTAAAAACAAAGAAGAAAGTTTATGCTGGAGAAAATCTCTAAATTGGAATTAGGTGCTCAGGAGGCGTTTGTGATCTGACCATTACCAATGGCAGGGACCCAACTCACAGGCAGGAAAGGACCACGAGTGTCCTTCCCTATTCCTGGGCTTCTCAAACTGAGAGCAGACCATGAAATAATTATTCCCTGCCTTACATTTTATAGAAAAAAATTTCTGGAAGAAGACAGGCAAATTATGTGTCTTCTTAAACTAATTTTTAACATGCTTGTTTCCAAAAGGATCTAGGGTGTGTTACACTATTAAAGCACATGCACATGTCAGTTAAATAAAGATGCTTGGCAAAGACTGGCTCACTCTTCACCAAACCCATTTTCTCTTCCAGCCAATAACATATAAACAGAAATATTAGTGCCACTTTCAGGGCTGGCCCATAGACACCTCTTAAGCGTGACCACCCATAGTCTTTCTTCATTTTCTGGCTAAATGCAGGGGACTCTGAGGTCCACAAGTGGAATGACTCTCTGGGTCCCTGAATCTTTGCCTGTAGGACAACTGCATGATCATCAGGAAAACACATTTGCACTTCACATGGGAAAACAATTCCTACTGTGAGAAGCCACTAAGACTTGGGGGATTATTGTTACAGCAGCTAACATTATTCTATTTAATACAGAAACTGGTAACTTGAAGAGGAATACTGACATAATAAAAACTAAGCACAGTATTATCTTAGCACTCAGGTGGCAGGCAGAGAGGAAATTGTTCTCAGAGTGGAAAGATGGAGACCCACGATATTCCATGGCAAAACATTACACCTGTCACCGGGCATCACTTGGAAGCCAGAGCATGTGTCAACTGAACCTGTAGTTACAGACAAGAAGTTGAAGAAAGGCTTAAATTTTTTTTCTGCTTTTAATAAGAAGGAAGAGGGAGGGAGAGAGAGAAACAGAGATTGAATTGGGGGCCTCAAAGGATTGTAAAATCCTACTATTTTAAGGCTGCAAACAGTAATGGATTAGCCCGAAGGAAGTATTAAAGAAAAAGAACTCCCAGAGAAGAATGTGGTCCCAGCCAAGGCCTCTCATTATGATGCCCTACCCTCTATGGCCTTTCTGTTCCAACATGAGGTCTCCTCGGCTCCTTGCCTCTCTAGCACTTGCACAGGCTTCACTGAGGCTCTAGGGAGCCTCTCACTCCTGGGACATTGTCTATGGACTCTGAGGAACTGGAGAACTCTCTCAGGCCCAGCTTCTTGGAAACTTCCATCAGCCATATCTAATCTACATTCAGTCTCAACCAGCACTGTGTTGCCAGGCACCATAGTGAAACTGGTGCATCTCTAAAGGCCTTGCAGTTCTCTTAGGCTATGGCCTAAGAAATGGGATGTTCCTTGCCACCGGGTTTTCCCCTACCAAGCTCTCCAGTGCTTCCACCACTCCTTGATTCTCCTCTCTATTCCCAATTCTTTCTCCCCGTACCAGAAGGGATTCCTTCCTCCTATTCCTATATGAAAGAAAATCACCTCTAAGGAAATTCTTTCAAAAATATTGACCCTCTTATGCCTAGGCATATCTAGGCTATAAGATCCTTAACAGCAAGGATGCCCTGCCTTCAGGACTCATCCAGTGTCTGACATGCAGTAGACACCAATGTATTTTTGGTGAAATAAACTGAAATAAATAGTAAATTAAGGGGCAGAGAAAAGGGCTGCAAGCAAAAAGTGGACAAGAAGCTCCAAGGTCTCAAGATAAGGACCTGGGGGGAGCAGGGAACAGTGGGAATGGGTGGTGGAGTTGCAGCTTGTATCTCTTGCCTGGTATAAACTTTCTAAGAGGACTTCTGAATTCAACTTGTTGCAATCTCTTTTCTCCTGCAAACCCCATTCCTACAAACCCCAAGGAAGTAGTACAGGCATGACTACATTCACTCACAGAGGTCCAGACTTAAAAGCCTAAGCTGTATTCATTATAATTCAAACACATCTGGGCATGAGTGAAAGGCTGGTGGAGCAGGCCTTCCAAGGGTCGGTTTGCATGAGGCACTAAGGAGACCCCTGGGAAATAATCCATCCCAGGGGAAGAAAGAGTTGAAGGAGAAAGTTTGAACCAAACAGAATGGAGGGTCAGGAAGGGAGGGGCAACTTTGAACACAGCATAATGTCTGTTTTTCAGCTCATTGTCTAGTCTAGTCTTGTGGATTTGTGCCAGAATCCAAGATAAAGGACACTGTATTAAAAATAATTTTAAAAAGAGAGAGCTTTATCTTTTTTGATAAAAAAAATATTATTCAGTTGATACTATAGAAATTGAAAGAAAGTTTGAAATCTATGCAGAGTGATCCTATGTCCCAGTTCTCCCAGGACATTCCCAGTTTGCACCTGCTGTCTCAGCAGGTAACCCTGTTACCTCTTCCAGCTTACTTCTGAAGTGTCCTAGAAGTTGTATGGTCACCCTGGTTCTGAGGGACATTTTTGGGATAAATCTAGGTAAGTCACACACTCTTTTTCTAACATATAATGTCCTTGTGTTCATAAAAGGAGCCTCCTACTACAAAACAAAGAGAACAAGAAAAAGGAACACAAATTCCATTTTTTATCAGACTAGGCAACATCTGTAACCCAGAACCACATGAGATGAATCTGGAAAGCAAACAGAGGAATAGAAAATGACTCAGCAGGGCAGAGTGAACTAACACTGAAGTGTCTTTAGAGGGACGTAACAGTGAGAAGAGGGCTAACTTACCCTGAAGAATCCAAGGAAGACTAAGGAACTGGAGTCGCCAGGTACCTAGAAGGCAAGAGTAGAGCCATCACTGTGCACTATGAAGAAATTATCCTGTTAACATCCCATCAGGTGATGGGATATAGCTTCTCTACATGAGTTGAATCACACCTGCCTCATCTCAGGGACACCAGGCCCAGAGAAGGGCATGCGAATCAAACTCAAACCAGAGAGAATTAACTGACTACTGTATCCTGAATGTGAGACTCCAATTATTTTCCCAATTCCAGCTTCAGAACATTATCATTTAGCCTTCTACTCTCCAAGATTTTAAAAAATAAAACACCCTGGGGGTAAAAGATTGATGGGAAAACCTATAAATAGTGACATTTGGGGCAATCTGGCTGGCCAACAAATTTTTCTGCTTGAAACTCTACAAGTCAACAAGAGCAGCCCAAGTCTAATCAGTTTTCTAGTGCCTTATTCTTAAATATGAGTGGGCACCAGGCTTTGGGGGCAGCTGTCAACTTGAAAGACAGAAGCTAAAATAAACAGAACAAAAAGAACAGAGGAGAAAAACAGGTAAGGCAAGAAGCAAGAGATAATGTTGAGAAAATTATAATTAATGGTAATCAATGACTTTAGAGGATGAAGAAAGATAGGCCACTATCTTCCTAAAGAAGACATTCAGAGAATATGCTCTTAGAAATGTAAATGTTATACCCAGATTTTTTAAACTATTGAACAAAAAGAGGTAGATACTAGGAGAAGAAAAATGAGGCAAACAAAGGATCAATCCAAGTGGACAATATCTGCCTCATAGGAATTCCAAAACCAGATTTAAAAAAAATGAGGCTCAGCAGAGTGGGTGGCATATTCCTGCAATCCCAGAACTTTGGGAGGGTCATGTGGGAGGATAGCTTGAGTCCAAAAGTTTGAGACCAGCTTGGGCAACATAGTAAGATCCCGTTTAAAAGAAAATTAAATTAGCTGAGTATGATGACACATGCCTATAGTCCTAGCTACTTAGGAACCTGAGGCAGAAGCCTTGTTTGAGCCCAAGAGTGCAAGGTTACAGTGCACTATAATTGCACCACTGCACTCCCGCCTGGGCAACAGAGTGAGATTCTGCTTCTTAAAGGAAGAAAAGAAAATGGAATTATCAAAGAAATACTACAAGAAAATTTTCCATTTGAACGACTATTCAAATTGAAAGAGCATACCAACTATGTAACATACTGAATGAATAAAAGTACATCATTTGTGAAATTTCAGAACACTATGTATAAAGAGAAGATTTCAAAAAATCTTAAAGTTTCAAGAAAAAAGCAAGTCACATACAAAAAAATGAAGAAGGAGAATTGCATCGGATTTTTAAAAAACAGTACTGGAAGCTAGAATAAGGTAGAGTAACACCTTACGTACTCTGAGAAAACTGTTTCCAACATAAAATTCTATACCCATTTAAACTATCAATCAATTTTTAAAGTAGAATAAAAAGTTAGAATCTTATAAAATATATTTGTCATAATACTTTTTCTCAGAAAACTACAGGAAATGGGCTCCACAAAAATGATGGAATTAAACAAGAAAAAAAAAAAGAGTACATTGCATCCAGTAAATAGGAGATTCAAGACAGGAGAAAGGCAGAGGGAATGCCCAGGATGACATCTGAGAGGCCATTCAGGGAATAAATCTTTGCGATGAAGCAAGGGAAGGAAGGCTTTAGGAGAAGTTAGCCTCTAAGAAAGGTTAAAATCTTAAATGATTTTAACATTGTCTAGCAGGTACATAAGAAACTATCCCTATAAACTTTATAAAATTCATCAGGGAAGGGTGAGAAGAAACACTAAAATAAACCAGGCTTGCAGCACATTCAGCATTAATCATTAGGTCAACTTGCTCTTTGATCTGCTTTCTCATAGATTTTTGGTGCCTATTGCTTCAGAATCACTGTTACAGCTTCAGAACCTGTTACAAGATTATAGTTCCCATGAGCTATAGATAACAACTTAAACATTATAAAATGTTAACTTTTCCACTCGAGATATTCTTTCATGGCCTATGTCCCAGTGAAATTACTGACATCAGCTGGTCTGAAGGACCCCATGAGAAGCTGACTCACCCAAAAAAATGCAGTTTCCATAACCTTATGATTTCATTCCCTTTAACCCAGCCAATCAATGACACCAGCTTTCCAAACCCTCACCCTCCATAATCCCCTTAAAAACCCCAGCCAGGAACTCCTTGGAGAAATAGATTTGAGGGTCTCCTCCTATCTCCTCACTTGACACCTGCAATCATTAAACTCTTTCTCTGCTTCAAACCCTGCTGTCTCAGCACATTGGTCTGTTACTACATAGCATGCATATAAAGCTGTTGTTCTGTAACACATGTAGAAAATTGAATTGAGTGGAATTTTATAGAGCTCTGGCAAGATGTGGAAAATTTTAATCCAAGATTCCAGAAAATAAAAGAAGTAAAAATAAATGAGATACTTATCAATTTTTTAAAAAATAAGTTGTTCAAGAAGGAATTAGAATAATATACTCTTAGCTTATCCAGAATGAGCAAGATCAAACAATATACTAAGAACAGTAAATATGGACTTTACTATGGTTATGTAATGTTCTAATTACATTGGGAAGGTAGAAGATAGCAACTGGTAATGGAAATTTAAAAGTCTCCATAATAAACACTGTCTAGAAGTGATTAATCAAGATAGAGCAGCATGTCTATACTATTTAGAAATATTAAGGTAAATATCAGAAGAAAAAGATTAAAAGCTAAAAGTGACTTCTTCTAAAAAGATGGAGGAATACTGTTAAGCAGGGGAAAGCTGAGTATTTTTTAAATAAGTATTTTAGCAGTACTTGACTTTTAAAATTACAAGCATATACTTCTTCAACAAAAATAAAAATACTCTTCTAAAGAGTATTGAAGAATGAGAATAGCATCTCATTCTTTGCCTGTAGGACAACTACCTGATCATCAGGACTTCTTTGTAGGCTCTTTGTCCTCCATCTAGTAATTTTTTAAATTACAGTAATAAATCTATGTAAGAAGATGGGAGCCTAAGGTGTTAATGAGGGGTGAAAGGCATTATCTCCATTTCAAAGGCATTGTTGAAGCACAGAACAGCCCCAACAGCCTGAACAGTGAGTACCAAGGAGGTTTTTCATGATTTCTGGTATCCAGAACTGTGTGAATAGCATTTCCGAGTTTAGGAAACTTTCCACTAGAGTACTCCTGCTTCCCCAGGTCAGAATCTTGCTTCCCCAGTGCTCTCTGCAGCCAGGGCATAGAACACAGGCTTCAGTATGAAGGCAAGTGATGTGAAGAAGGAGGCACCATGTGGGACCCCTCTGGCAGAATGGGAAAGCATGGCGGGGTTACAGCTGGCCCTCAAAGGCGGCAATGGCAAAGGTCTTAGCTGTCAGTGTGCCAGGCCCAGCACTGGCAGCATGAGCCACAGTGCCCCTACACAGCAGGAAAAGTGAGCAGTCAGCCCATTTAGTTGGGCTTTGTGTAGCTGTGTTGCTCAAAGCCTTATTCTCAGATCTATGATTCTTTAAACAACCTGGTATCCTTTAACAAATTCCTTTATCTGCTTAAATTAACTAGGGTACATTTTATTAATCTCAACTACGAATCATGATTGATACAGTGAGCCAGACCAGCATAGCCTGGAATGGAGATTTGTGAGAGGACAAGAGAACATCAGAGAACATTAAAATGTCAGGATCCAGAGGAAACTCCCTTGTAGCAACCAGAGCAAGAGGAAAGGAAAACAGAAGGACATGGTAGCTTGGAGGACTGAGTAAGTGAACACTTGGAGATGCCATGTAGAGTCTTCCTGAACTCACTGTGATAAATTTTAGGATGGGTTGGAATTCTTACAAAGAACATTAGGGCAGAACCAGAGAAGTATAGTTGTATTATTGTTAAATTATGAGCTTAGTTCTATCCCCAAAACTGATGTGTCTAGGAAACAAACTCTAGAGTAGTCAAAGTCCTGAAAGGAAATCTAGGTGTCACATTCAGCTTGTCCTGGGCATTGCACTCCTCTGCTCAACCCCTCCAATGGCTCCCCCATCTTATTCAACAAGTCCCTCCCCAACATTAAGTTTCTGATATTACATCCAACCCCCTTCACGCCTTATGCCCCAGCCACTGTTTTTGCTGTTTCTCAAATCCAGACATGCTCCCACCTCAGGGCCTTTGCACTGGCAGGGCCCTCTTTCCAGAACACCTTTCCCCAGATACCCACATCATTCACCACTCCCTTTTTCCAAAGACTTAAATGTGGCCTGCTCTGACCACCCGATTTTATATCTCACCCCTCCCAAGCACTCCCCAAACCTCTGCTTATTTTTTTTGTCATAACACTCAGTGCTGCCTAGCTCACGCTACAATTTACTAATATATTCAGTTATCAACTGTCTCCCTTGACTAGATTGAGGGTGTTGGATCTCAAATGAAGCTAGTTGTTCCTTTTTAGTTTCTGTAACGACTTATCTTCCAAGGAAACAAAGTATTTTTAGCAGCTCCATGTTCCCAAACACAGCTGAATTAAAAGCAGTTGAATTCTACTGGCCTGAGGACAGCATAGCTTGCCTTTCACCTGAAATGAAGTCTAAAGGGTAATCAGCATGGCAGGCCAACTCAGTCTCTAATTGATGATCTTCCACAGCCCGTTAGCAAACAACTCAGAAAACACCAATCTCTGCTCTCAGGAGCCTTCCAAAGCCTCCTAACAGCCAAGAAGATCAGATTCCATTATGGTCTTCAAATTTGAAACCACTGAGGTGAAAATGAAAACTGCAGCATACATACACGCATACACAAGCGTGCGTGCAGGCGCACAAGCACACACACACTCTATACAATAGGTAGTAGATTCTCTTGCTCCCAAATTGAGGAGCTGACATTGTACCAAGACTTAATTATAACTAATATCCAAGTATGTGGACAAAATGAGTGCCCCTCCCTGGTGCAGAATTCCACTCACACTAATGCTTCCAGCAGTGTCCACATTTGGAAATGAGAGTGAGGTGTGTGCTGCCAGGGGCCTGGCCAGTGCTCCTGAGAATTCAGGTGAGCAGCCACCGCATTACCTTCCTCCATTGCATGCTCCTGTGTGGTCCTGGCCCCACCTAGGGGAGTGTCAATGAAACTGGAAACCACAAGCATCTGGAGGGCCACTCAGGGTCTGTAAGCTCGCTCCCAGATGAGTGGGGGCTCCACCTAGGCTGGATTTCAGGAGCATGCCAAGTGGGTGTGATGGCAAGGCAGAGCCACAGGGTGAAAGAGAGAGCAAAAGGAAATGGAAAACTGTCATCTTAGTCCATTCAGGCTGCTATAGCAAAACACCATGGACTCGGTGGCTTGTAAACAACAGAAATGTATTTCTCACAGTTCTGGAGACAGAGAAGTCCAAGGTCAAGGTAAATTCAGTGTCTGGTGAGGGCCTTCTTACTACTTCATGGTCGGCTGTCTTCCTGCTGTGTCCTCACATGGAAGAAGGGGCAAGGGAGCTCTCTGGGCTCTTGTTTTTGTTTTCATGTTTTGAGACAGTCTCACTCTGTTGCCCAGGCTGGAGTGCAGTGGTACAATCTCAGCTCACTGCAACCTCAATCTCTTGGATTTAAGCAATTCTCCTGCCTTACTCTCCTGAGTAGCTGGGACTACAGGCACCCACCACTATACCAGGCTAATTTTTGCATTTTTAATAGAGACTGGGTTCTACTTGTTGACCAGGCTGGTCTCAAACACCTGACCTCAGGTGATCCACCCCACCTCAGTCTCCCAAAGTGCTGGGATTATAGGGATGACCATCCTTATAAGGGCACTAACGCCATTCATAAGGATTCCACTTTCATGACCTAATTAGTCCCAATGGCCCCACCTCCTAATCCCATCTCATTGGGGGCTAGTAACTTATGAATTTGGTGGGAGACACAAACATTCAGAGCCTAGCATGTGCAAAGACAAAGAGCATTCAGAAGCAAGGAACCTTCTGAATCATCAGGTCTAATGAAGCAAGCAGAGAAGCCAGAACAAAATCGAATCTAGAGGCTCTACCCAAATGCAGGACAGATGCAGCAGGCAGGTGCAGAAAGCAATGCCCAAAGAGGTTCCCTGGGTACCGGGGAACAGAGGAGGAAAATGTTTACAGAGCACCTGAGGTCTCATTCTTGAAGAGCAAGGGGGCAATTGAGGGTCCTGAGCCATACCAGACTGTGAGGTAAAGAATCACCGAGGAAGCAGGTGGCATCACTGTCATTGGTGTTGTTGGAGGACCTAATCCCATGTGGAACACAATGAGGAGGATGGAGAGCACCAGCCTAGGATTCCAGGCAAGAGAAGGGCATTGAGCAAACACGTGCTAGACCCTACGCGCAAGGCTGGCCACTGCAAAGATGTTCAAAAGTTGATTGTTTTTTATTGTACTTTAGGTTCTGTGGCACATGTGCAGATCATGCAGGATTGTTGCATAGGTACATACATGGCAAGGTGGTTTGCTGCCTCCATCCTCTGTCATCCATATCTGGCATTTCTCCCCATATTATCTCTCCCCAACCTCCCCATGCCCTGCTGTCCCTCCCCTAGCACCCCCCAACAGACCCCAGTGTGTGATGCTCCCCTCCCTGTGTCCATGTGTTCTCACTGTTCAACACCCACCTATGAGTGAGAACATGCGGTGTTTGATTTTGTGTTCTTGTGTCAGTTTGCTGAGAATGATGGTTTCCAGATTCATCCATGTCCCTACAAAGGACACAAACTCATTGGTTTTTATGACTGCATAGTATTCCATGGTGTATATGTGCCACATTTTCCTTGTCCAGTCTATCATTGATGGGCATTTGCATTGGTTCCAGGTCTTTGCTATTGTAAACAGTCAAAAGTTGATTTTTGACAAGCCAAAACTTTTGGCTTATCTCACTCTTTCACCCAGGCTGAAATGCAGTGATGCCATCACAGCTCACTATAACCTCAGCCTCCTGGGCTCAAGCGATCCTCTGACCTCAACCTCTCAAGTAGCTGGGACTACAGGCATCCACCATCATGTCCAACTAATTTTTTTTTTTTAATTTTTGAAGAGACAGAGGTCTCACCATGTTTCCCAGGCTGGTCTCAAACTCCTCAGCTCAAGCAATCCTCCTATTTTTGCCTACCAAAGCACTGGGATTACAGGTGTGAGCCACTGCACCTGGCCCCAAACTTATTTAAGTACATTGAGTGATGATTTTTAAAGGAACCTATTGTGATATAAATAATCTCAGAGCTACGGTGTAACTTTAGATCCCCAGATATTTTAATTTCTTGAAGCAAGTCAAACAAGTATGCAAATAGAACTTATTCTCAGCATTTCTACCCTACATGCCACTGGGAGGGTGTATGTAATAGGTAGGCCTCCCAGACAGGACAGGAGAAACAAAACCTCGATGAAGCCAAATTCTGCAAAAAGAGGACCCTCTTACCTGATCTTGGTAGGAATCAGAATATTGGCCACAACAATTATTTCAGATTCATCCAGTTTGGTTATCTGCATAAAACACCTAAAGAGATTCTTTTTTAAATATATGTTATTTTTAACTGACAAATTATAATTATATATATCTATGGGGAACAATGCAATGTTTTGATATATGTATACATTTCGGAAAGATTAAATCAAGCCAATTGTCTGGGCGCAGTGGCTCATGCCTGTAATCCTAGTACTTTGGGAAGCCAAGGCAGGCAGATTGCCTGAGGTCAGGAATTTGAGACCAGCCTGGCCAACATGGCGAAACCCCATCTCTACTAAAAATACAAAAATTAGCCGGGCATGGTGGCGCACGCCCATAATCCCAGCCACTCTGGAGGCTGAGGCAGGAGAATTGCTTGAACCTGGGGAGTGGAAGTTGCAGTGAGCTGAGATCGCTCCCCTTCACTCCAGCCTAGGCGTAAGAGCGAAACTCCATCTCAGGGGGGATAAAAAAAGCATCAAGCTAATTAACATATCTATCACTTTACTTTTTTTTGGTCTGGTGCAAACATTTAAAATCTACTTTTTAAGCAATTTTAAAGTATAAAATATATTGTCTTTATTTTACTTTGAGTTATGAAAATATATTCTTATTAACTGTAGCCCCCACACTGTGCAATGGAACTTATTCCTCCTAACCAAAACTTTGTACCTTTGACCAACATTCTGCAACTTGAAGCTTTATGAAGGCAATGACATAATTTCTGGAGAATGTCAACAACCTCCCTTCTCCCTGGTAAGGACACCATCTGGATTACTCTGCTTGGCAATACACAACGAACAATGGAGAATATGTGGGGGATTCTCATCCTGAGTCCCCCATTTCCTACACAGTACAAATCCAGCGACTCTCCACCAGCAGACTCACAAGTGTTCTTATCTGTCCTAAATCCTTTTGTTCATAATTAGGTTGCTGTTGGCAAATGCTACTTTGACTTATCCTCTGCCTTTGCAGCCATTCAATATACAATTTTTAAGTTCCAGAAGACTTGTCAAACTGCAAGCCCTTTTGGATTTAACATTCACAGTTTCGACCATGCTTGAATGGCACTCAAGGTCTTTGGCATGTACTATTTTGCAGTTTTTTTGAGGCACAAACTTCAATCCTACATTCCACAGGATCAGTCTTCTGAGCCAAGTCTCAACTTAGCTAGTGAGTAAACCTACTCGGGTTCCCAAATCTGCATTTCAACACGAGTCGATCACTGTCTCCTTGTTGTTATGTACACCATAAGTTTTGTGAAGTGACTGAAGTTTTGTTTCTGCGTGCAAAGTGGCTCCCGAAAGAAAGTCTGCTGCTGGTGCTGACGATAAAAATGAAGAAAAAGTGAAGATGTCTCAGAAAGTAATGGTTCTTATAAGAGAATTGAACATTCCGGGTGAAATGTCACATTTGGCATCTCTAATCTAATGGACTCCACCATGCATTCTATATAATAACAATAAAGGCAATTTGTAAAATGGCTTCGGGACATTTTATAGCCAGTGTAAAATAAAAATTGCTCGTTGGGTGAGCAATAAGTCATTTTTGTAAGAGTCACTTAAATTTTTCAGTTATACTCACAAGGAAAAGCATGTGCTAGAATGGTGGGGATTCCTGTTGCTCTCGAGACATACCTTAACTAGCAAAGACACATCTCAACCATCGATTGTATTAGGTTTTTCTTCACTGGCAGTTGCAAAAGGTTTTGCTTTCTGCAGCCCGCTGTACCACACAGTGGCTGTGTCTGTGATGCAGCCACTCTGTCTCTCTAACATGAGGACTCTGTGCTGACATGACTCTTGGCCATGATTGCCTTCCACATACTCAGGTGACAGATAGGGTGGTGCCTTCATAGGTGGACTCTCTTCCTGCCTGGACTAAACTCTGAAAATAGCTCCCTCCCGAGGCAGGGAGATTCATATGGCGACACTCCCTGGGTTACGACACTGAAGAGCTCCCAGAATTCACAGGGACTGCTTAGTCATTTTATTTATTCACTTACTCATTTTTCCTTTTTGTGTTATGCCCTTAAAAAATAAACAGCATCACTCTTCATCATCTTGAAAACCACACCTCTTTGTGATACTGGTCATCAACCATTTGTATACACATACACACATTATTACCTGGGGAAGGTAAATTTTCAAACATAATGGACTTAACCTTAACTCCCAGAGACACACCGAACTGCAAAGGTTCTCATCTCTCTTCAGAGAAAAGTTAGCCTTCCTTTTCACCATTTTCTCACAAGATGGGCAGAAATCTCATGGCCTCTAATAGGGGGTGTGCTTAGCATATTTGACACCTGGGACCAATTATTTTATAATACCCCCCTCCTCTATAACACAGAATTGTTTTCAGTAATAATCATAAAATAAAATAAATAACAATAATTTCTTAGGAAATTCAGAGAGTAATAAGTTTCTTCTATTGAATCTTATATGTATAAAATAATGTCGGTAAAGTTAAAATAATATGGGTACACTAGACGCCCAATCCCAACATTATGCAATATACCCATGTAACAAAGCACACCCCTTGAATCTAAAATAAAATAATAGTAAATAAATGTTACAGCACAAAAAAGGAAAAAAATGAATAGCTTAAAGCTTTGTGGCCAGGCACGGTGGCTCACACCTGTAATCTCAGCACTTTGGGACACTGAGGCAGGCAGACCACGAGGTCAGGAGATCAAGACTATCCTGGCCAACATGGCAAAACCCCATCTCTACTAAAATACAAAAAGTTAGCCGGGTGTGGTGGTGGACACCTGTAGTCCCAGCTACTTGGGAGGTTGAGACAGGAGATTTGCTTGAACCTGGGAGGCAGAGGTTGCAGTGAGCCGAGATCATGCCACTGCACTCCAGCCTGACAACAGAGTGAGACTACATCTCATTTTTTTAAAAAAAAGGCTTTGTAATCACCTATACTCTCCAGTCAGTGTACACCCAGGGCTGAGAAGATCTGCAAAGGGGCAATAAAGTCAGCAGTTGCCTTGTTAAGATCATAACACACTCTCTCTGACTGTATCATTCTTGATTCCATTTTAGGGAGGAATTTAGGCCTTCATATATTTATCCCACTTAGCCTTTTGGTTTCATCTAGAGCATCTAATACATTCAAAACTATTTCAGTAAACAGACGCTCAAGATTTCTCCCAGGATAACACGGTGTCCTCGATATTGCCTGCTTTTTGGCCAAATTAGTGCAGATTCATGTCTGGTTCTCTCATTACTACAGATAATTTCCTAGAAACATATAATGGCTTAGAAAATGTCTCCATAATGTAACAGTCATTATCTTGGCAATTCCATCTTTTATGAAATATGTCTGTGCATAGAATTAGGTCTCAAGTCAGAAAATCCATGCATAATAGTCTCCATGCACAATAATTCTTGTGGGATACACAAGCCTCTTGACCCATTCCTTTAGCTGCTCTCTCAGTGTGGGCCTTTCACTTTATGTGTTTTACAAAACTGTTGGTACCTGTATTTCATATGTATTGCTATTCCTAGAAAGTAAAATTAGCCTCTTGCCAATTCACTTAATAAATATTTGCTGAGACCTTGTTTTGTGCCAAGCACAGGGAATATAAGAGGGAACTAAACACAGTCCTGCCTTCAAGGAATTTAAGCCTAGTTAGAATCCAAACAACATTTAGAAATAAAAATATAGGAGCTTTTGATGAAGCCTTGGCTCCCTGCCATATGACAGTACTTCCTCCCTTTGTGGACTTGGTAAAGATTCTCTAGGAGACCAAAAGGCTTGTTAATTTACACCAATTACAAAAGTCAAGTCAATGGATGCCTGTGAATCCTATAATCTTTCTATTGTGAACTTGCTTATTTGTAAAGTCTCTGTTAGATAATTTAGAAATACCAACTCATGGCTCCCAAAAGGAGAACAGAAAGGCTGTAACTGAGTGACATCATTGCCAATCACCCAGACATAAAACAGGCAGGTTACGTGACGCAGCAGCAGCAATGGCAGAATCTGATGATGGACTTGCCCTCTTCCGTGTGCACCTCATAAAAGGAACTAGAGCTAGGCTGCTCTCCAGGTCTGTGTGGGTCTTGGAACAGTTCAAGGAAAGAGACCTCACCCATAGAAAGCTGAGAAGGCACTGCAGTCAAATTCTGATTCTTAATGTTACTGTAAATAGAAAAATGAAGAAAGTGTTTCAAACCACTTAATGATGAATATCTATTTATTAGAGTTCTGTGATACTCACTTTATTGCAGTGGTCTGGAACCAAACCTACAATATCTGTGAGGTATGTCAGTATTTATATTCCAAAGCTCTGCTATGGGGAGGGACTTGATTACTATCAAGACATTTAAAACCAGAGGTGCTTTAGCAAATTAAGCAACAAATACGTCCCAAACCAGCTCAACTTCTAAGTAGATAAAAGAAACCAATCCTTGCCCTAGCTGCCTGACGGTGGAAAGAACAATCTCTTTCAGGGGAAATTATCTATTTCAGGTGCTACTATTCTACTACATATAATGTGACTCATAACCAGAAGAAAAAGTAGTTAACACAAGTAAGTAGTCCCACAGATGACCAAGATGTTGAAATACACAGACAATATCATTAAAGTGATTATTATCCATATAATAAATAAACTAGAGGACACTATCAATAAATTGAGTGAAAAGATGGGGAATTTCCATAGATAAAGGGAAACCAAGGAAAACCAAACTGAAAAATAAAATATCTGAATTGAAGAAATCACTGAATAGCCTTAACAACAGACTGGACATAAAAGAAATAATTGGCCAGACATGGTGGCTTACTTCTGTAATCCCAGCACTTCGGGAGGCCGAGGCAGAAGGATCACTTGAGGTCAGGAGTTCGAGACCAGCCTGACCAATGTGGTGAAACCCCATCTCTACTAAAAGTACAAAAACTAGCTGGGTGTGGTGGCGTGCACCTGTCTTCCCAGCTACTGGGTTGGTGGGGGTGGGGCTGAGACAGGAGAACTGCTTGAACTCAGGAGGCGGAGGTTGCAGTGAGCCGAGATTGCACCACTGCACTCCATCCCAGACAATAGAGCAAGACTACATCTCTTTTCTTTTTTTTAAAGACGGGGTTTCACCATTGTTGGTCAAGCTGGTTTTGAACTCCTGACCTCAGGTGATCCACCCACCTCGGCCTCCCAAAGTGCTGGGATTACAGAATTGAGCCACCACACCCAGCCCGCAAAACTCCATCTAAAAAAGAAAAGAAAAAGAAGAAATAATAAACTTGAAGACAAGTTAGTAGAAATTATCCAAACTGAAGCATAGAGAGAAAAAATATATATAAGGGAAACAAAGAAAAAAGCATCAGAGACCTCTGGGACAATATCCAATGTATAATTGGAGTTCCAGAAAAATAGAAAACACAGAACATTTTTATGTTTGAAATGTTTGAATAATAGCCAAGAATTTTCCAAAATTGAGTAAAATTATCAACCTACAGATTCAGGAGGCTCTACAAACTCCATGCAAAATAAGGCAAAGAAACCTACAACTAGTATGTCATAGTCAAAATGTTGAAAAGTGAAGATAAAGAAAAAATCTTAAAAGCAGCCAGAAGAAAAAGAAAGGCATATTGCATTTAGGGGAATAATAAGAACAATGAGTGGCTTCTCTTTAGAAACAGTGGAAGCCAGACAACAATAGAATCACATATTTTAAATGCTTGAAAGAAAAAAAACTGTCAACATTAAATTCTATAAACAGCAAAAATATGCTTCAAAAAATAAAGGAAAAATAAAACTCCCACCTCCAGCATTTTTCTATTTCTTCTGCTAAGTACAACTAAAAACACTGAATATTATCTATAAGTGAAATATAAAAAGATTCAGAAAGATGAATAAAAGGCAGACTAGCTAATGACCCCAGAATCTAAGGAGTGACTTAGTGGTGAGTTGCCTAGGTTTTCTTTTTGCCTCCTGTATCTAACTTGGAGCCAAGAAAAAGCTAGCAATCCAGAAATGCCAATGGGCACAAAAAACAAAAGCCCTAGCAAAAGCCTGACCCCTCCAACCAAATAAGCAGGAAAGGGACATCCTAGCAGATAGAAAAACTTAAAGACAAAAACAACTTTGCTTCAACCAAACACCAAAGAAAGAAACTGTGAGCACTCTCCATCTACATCAGGAAAGGCCAGATGAAGAGCCTAGGCTTCCACTCTCACTACAACAAAACACTCCAATGCCCCTGCCAGGGTAGGTGGGGTCAGAGAAGGACAAGCAAGAAGCCAGGACTTTCATCCCTGACAACTCCTACTGAGCCTCCTCTGACCACAGGATCAGTGGAGACCACACAGGGAGCCTGCACTTGAACTCCTACTCAGAGGTAACAAAAAACCACCCACACACACTGGCAGTCCACAGAGGTTAAGTAGGGAAATTGGAATTATACCTTCACCTGTCAGGATGAGGTGGTGTCTCCCCTTCCCCAGAGCAATGTCAGAGAAACCCAACTAAAATGGATACTTTAAAAAGGATCCAGTTTTAAGATATAATATGAAAATCAGGTCTCAATAGAAAATCACTCACCATGCTAAGAACCAAGAATATCCCAAAATGAATGAGAAAAAAAAAGACAATAGATTCCAATGCCAAAATGATAGAGATGTTAAAATAATCTAATGAAGATCTTAATGCAACCATTTTTTTTTTTGAGATGGAGTTTTGCTCTTGTTGCCCAGGCTGGAGTGCAATGGCACAAGCTCAACTCACTGCAACCTCCATCTCACCACTTCAAGTGATTCTCCTGCCTCACCCTCCCAAGTAGCTGAGATTACAGGCACCCACCACCACGCCCAGCTAATTTTTTTCATATATTCAGTAGAGATGGGGTTTCACCATGTTGGCCCGGCTGATTTTGAACTCCTGACCTCAAGTAATCCACCCACCTTGGCCTCCCAAAGTGCTGGGATTACAGACGTGAGCCACCACACCCAGCTGCAACCATGATTTTTTTTAAAGTACTTCAACAGGCCAGTTACAATGGCTCATAACTGTAATCCCAACATTTGGGAGGTGGGAGGAGTCTGAGACCAGCCTGTGCAACACAGCAAGACCTCAACTCTATTTTTTGTTTTCATAAAAATGGTTTTAAAGGTGCTTCAATGAAGCATTTACATCCACTCTTGAAACAAATGAAAAATGTTGAAAGCCTTAACTAAGAAATAGAAAGTCTCAGCAAAAAAATAGAAGATGTAAAAAAGACCCAAAGGGACATTTAAAAACTGAAGAATACAATAACAGAAATAAAAAGTTCAGTCGATGGGCTCAATGGCAGAATGGAGAGAACAGAGAAAACAATCAGTGAACAGGAAGGTAGAAATTACATAATCTGAACAACAAAGAAGAACTAGGCTGAAAAAAAATGAACAGAACCTCAGGGACACAGGACTGTAACAAAAGACCTCACTTTTATGTCATGGGAGTCCTGAAAAGAGTGGGATAAGAAGGCAGGGCTGGAAAAGCACTTGAAAGTATAATGGCTGAAAAATTCCCAGATTTTACAAGAGACATTAAAACTACAGATTCAGAAATCTTTGCATATCTCAAACAGGATAAACCCAAAGAAATCTGCTCCAAGATGCATCATAATTAAACTTGTGAAAACTAAAGAGAAAGAGCAAAACGTGAAGCAACCAGAGAAAACAATATCCTGTCTATGAAAACCAAGACAAATAACAGTGAATTTCTTATCAGAGAAGTGGTTAACTCTGGCCAGGTTATCCACTAGAAAGGAGCACAAGCCAACTATTTCTATAAATCTTGATCTGGGTGGTAGTCACATGATAAAAATTCCTCCTAGCTGTACACTCAAGATGTGTGCATTTTGGTATGTAAACTTTTCCTCAATAAGCTACTGTAAAAATACAGTACCAGTATTAAATGTTGGTTTGGAACAAGAAAGAGAGACATGGAAATAAATCAGCTATATTATAGTGAACTCCTCTATAGAATGGCCTACGATGGCTTTATCACACACAAACTTTTCTCCCACCACTCAGCCTACTGGTGGGAGAACAAATAAAACTGTCTTTTCTAATGAGTTTTGCTGTTTCAAATGATTCCCTTAGCACATTAGAGTGGCCGGACTGTAGGTCAGATTGTAGGGAGGTCAGACTGTAGGCACCCCCTTTTTATAATGTATTTTATTTACTTTTTATAAATATTTTATTTTTTTTAATTATTTATTTATTTTGGTAGAGACAGGGTATCGCTATGGTGCCCAGGCTGGTCTTGTACTCCTGGCCTCAAGCGATCCTCCTGCTCTGCCTCCCAAAGTGTTAGGATTACAGGTCTCGGCCACTGTGCCTGGCCAATGTCCCCTTTTAAAATCTTCTTTTTGCTATTTAATTAACTCCAGTCATTTTCTGAACAAACCACTGTTTTCAGAGCCTAGTTATTATCCCAGAGATTCCTACTAAGGCTCTCAACCTTCATACATATTAGAGTAATCTAGGACACCTAAAAAGAAAAAAAACTGACACCCAGGCCCAACCACAGAATAATTAAATCAAAATCTTTGTGGTGGGTCCAGGTGTAGGATTGCCATTTGAAGCTCCTCTGGTGATTCTAACATGCAGCCGGGTCTGAGATTCACTGCACTAAGCAAATGAGCACAGCAGAACCGCAACATATCCGATCCAGATCTGACTACAAACAGACCCAAAGCAGGCAGCATGTAACTGGGTACAAAAATAAAAGAAAAAAGGAGAAAGAGTCCTATTCCCAATCCAGGCCAAGGAGTGGGAATGGGAGTGGGGGTGGATTTTCTTCTGTGTTAAGTGGCAATAATTATGAAAAATCATGTCAGGGGAGAGAGATCCAAGATGGCCGATTAACAACAGCTCAGGAATGTAGCTCCCAGTGAAAGCGCAGAGAACGAGTGGACACAGCACTTTCCGACGAATTTTTGTTGCCCACAGACCGGGAGAGTCCCGGCAGAGAAGCCACACGGGTCGCCAGCGTGACTCTTTTGGCCGGCGCGGCTCTTTTGCCAGCGCCCGGCGCGGCGCTTCCCACTGCACAGTATACGGGACGGACGGGCTCGGCTGGTCCCATCCTCACAAGGAAAACAGCAATTGGAAGCGCTGAGTACTGAGAGTTTCACAGCAAGCACAGCGAACCCTGGAAGATCTGGCTCTGAGGGGAACGGGCGTCCGCCAAAGGAAAACTAAGAAACAGAAAAAAATTTCATCACCAGGAGGAGAGAGATCCAAAATGGCCACATAGCAGCAGCTCGGGATTGTGGCTCGCGGTGAGGGCGCAGAGAGCGAGTGGACGCCACAGTTGCAGACGAATTTTTGATGCCCACGGACTG
>PVKP010032780.1:12804-25707 GCA_004027715.1 Plecturocebus donacophilus | reverse complement strand
AGTTCTTAGTGACTTACAAAGAGACTTAGACTCCCACACAATAATAGTGGGAGACTTTAACACTACACTGTCAATATTACACAGATCAACGAGATAGAAAATCAACAAGGATATCCAGGACTTGAACTCAGACCTGGAACAACTAGACTTAACAAATAAATACAGAACTCTCCTCCCACAAATCCACAAAACATACATTGTTCTCAGTATCACATTATACCTATTTTAAAAGTGACCACATAACTGGAAGTAAATCACTCCCCAGCAATTGCATAGCATTTCACAGGTTTAAATAAAATATTGGTTGTCTCCTTATTTGTTATTTTCATCCCCTATTCCTTCCTGTCTCCATTGTTAAGCACAATTATTGGCATAAAAGAGGTTTTTAATACCCATTTTTAGACTGTATTCTAGCCTGAGCAATAAAACAAGAATCCCATTCTCTCTCCCTCTTTCTCTTCTTCTTTCTTTCTCTTTCATTCTTTTTTTTCTTTCTTTTGCTGTTTCTTTCTCCTTTTCTCTTTTTCTAAAATCTCTTCCTCTTTCTTTCTCTTTTTTCTTTCTTTTGCTGTTTCTTTCTTTCTCCTTTTCTCTCTTTTTCTAAAATCTCTTCCTCTTTCTTTTTCTTTTTTTTCTTTCTTTTGCTGTTTCTTTCTTTCTCCTTTTCTCTCTTTTTCTAAAAAATAAAAAAATAAAAAAAATAAAAAATAATAAAAAAAATTAAAAAAAAAATGAAAAGAAAAAAAATTGTAGTTTTGGAGCACCTGAAATTCTGATTTAATCAGTCTTGGGAGGGGCTCAGAAATCTGTATTTTAAATAAGCATTCTTGATAATTTTAATACAGGTAACTCATGTGTCATTTTTAGAAAAACATTGATCTAAAATTATATATTTGATTAATTTACTTTTTGCATGAGTATTTGTGTGTATATGTTTATGTGTGTGTATATGTGTCACAGCCAAGTATTTTAAAGTGAATGAATATGAAAATGTGAAAATGTACAGAGGTGTTATTAACCACAAGAATTGAGAGCTTTGATAAAAGAGGCTCACAAATGTAGAATTCAGCCATTTTTCAGTGAATTTCAAGGTGACATAAGATTTTTTTTAAATGGGAAACCAGAACGGCCCAAGGGAGGGAAAAATATGCCAGGCAAATACATAGGGCTGAAGTCTATAGGGAAGATGAAACCCACTGAAAGTGGGTCTCACTGAAGCATGGGAGCTGGAGCACATGGCCAGCATAGAAGTGAAATTGGCCTTCAAGGGAGAATTACTCTGAGAATAGAGTTTTTGAAAATTGAATTTTTTTTTCAGACTCAGAAGCCACAAATATTATATTTCTTGCTAAATATAATCAAACAGCAAAATATTGCTACATACCTAAGCAAAACAAAGATATGCTCTCAAAAGAGAAAACAGAAAAAAGAAACTGATCAGAAGTGTTCGCCCTAAGAACAAGAACAATTTTAGAAACAAGTTGTTATTATTTTTTAATGCAATAGACTTGAAGAATGGGGTAGAGGAATGCTGTAGAGTTTATAAAACTCATAAAGTAAAAAGTTACAGCAAGCTAAAATTAATTTATTGTTGAAGAAAGTAAACTTTTTAAGGCCAGGTGCAGAGGCTCATACCTGTAATCCCAGAACTTTGAGGGACTATGATGTGAGGATTGCTTGAGTGCGGGAATTCAAGGCCAGCCTTTGCAACATGGAAGACCTCGTTTCTACAAAAAAATTTAAAAATTGGCCAAGCATGGTGGGATGCACCTGTGTTCCCAGCTACTTGGTAGGCTGAGATGGGATGATCACTTGCTTCTAGGAGGTTGAGGATACAGTGAGCTATAATTGTGTCATTGCACTCCACCTGGCCAACAGGAAGATGCTGTCTCAAAGAATAAAAGTAAATAAAAGCAAATACAGAAAAATTCATTTAATGTAGCCTGAGTATACAGTGTTTATAAAGTCTACAGTAGCATACCGTAATGTCCTTGGCCTTCACATTTACTTACCACTTACTCGCTGACTCACCCATGGCAGGGTTTCTTCTACTTGTGAACTCTCTCACCTATCGAGCCTCAGAATCTTCTCCATTCAGTTAGTGAATATGGAAAGAGGGAGAGTGAAGGATTGTAGAGGAAGCTTTCATAAGACAAGCTAAGCAGAGGCATGCACCACTTCTGACCAAAACGTTCATCGCGTTAGCCAAGTTGGATGCTGGAGGATCTGAGAAACATAGTCCTTGGCTGAGCATGTTTTTATCCCAGCAACAGCTCTTTATCATTGAGGGAGAGCACAGAACTTTGGTGTGCAAATAGTTATCTCACTGGCATGGACAGACTTTTCAGGATAGCCAGCCTGAAACCAAGATTTTTGTTTTTTTTCTTTCCTGCTTTCTCTATCAGCCCTTTTCTCCAAATACACTAATCTCTGGGCAGATGTTTCCTAGTAGTTAAAAATGGGAGTCAGCATAAAATTGTGATCTGTATAGGGTTACATGAATGTTTTGCTTGGGGAATGTTATCACATTGTATCACCCTTAATTGATAACATTTGTTCCCAGAGATTTATTTTTGTTTTCTAAATTTTAGATCTTTGAAAACATAGAACACATCCACTCTGGAAAGTAATGAATTAAATAAACAACCCTGAAGAGCCTATACATGGTATTTCAAGTCCAGGGAAAGACAGTTAAGGATATTCGTAGAATAAGGCCTGTCCAGTTATCTCCAATGTGAGGAAGAAGGAAAAAAACGGAAAGGTTTGGAAAACAGAGTAGAAGGGCTTATCCATTGGGCTGATTTTATTTGGGCTTCATTATTAGCATTTTGACTATCTATTGCAAAAAATAAAATACAGGAATTCTACGTGGGCATCGCTACTTTATGGAACTTTAAATTACTTGAAGCAACATGGAATTGATTTAATAATGGGAGGGGATTTCTATTATTCAATACCTATTATAACATGTACATAGAATTAATTGGGATATAAATGTCATATAACTTTATCTGTCAAACTCTATTGAGCAATATTACTCAGTATAATTTCAAGTGGAAAAATGAAGGGCAAGACAGTGGAGCTAATGGTAACTTTGGCCTATCAAGAATGCGGCCTTGGGGTAAACTTAATTAATATCCTGGCTTTACCTGTTCTAATAGCTTTAGGGTGCTTTGAGGAACTGAAATGTCCAGCTCACTGGACCCAGGAGCAGCACAGAAGTAGTATTAAAGATTAACAGATAAATATGCAAAGTGGACTTCATATATACACACACACATTTCTTCTTATATATAAGATAGAGATATAATTACAAATATATAAACATACACATATTACATATTCTTTTTCAAGTATTGAGTGATATAATGTCAGAGAATAAAAGTCTGTACAAACACTGGCATAATCAGTTGCCCAGCTATGTATGCACCTGGCAGTCAGGTGACCCTCTGAAGCAGCATTGTGAGCAATATGTCTTCAATAGCTGGCACAGGTAATATTACAGAAAAATAATGCATAAGTTACCACTTCATATTGCTAGGTACAAATCTAGAGGATGAAGCAGAGAAGCAACTTTTTCAGTGGTGGGAAGGAGGGGGTATGGAGACATCAGTAGAGAGTCTTCTTCCTTCGTTGTTAAGCAGCTGCGTTTACTTGTGTATTCTAGAATTTCAACAAAGCAATAATCTCTTAATTTTTAACAAACTCTGTCGCAGCAATAGTATCTGAAGTTGGTGCGAATTCTATAAATTCCAATTTCTGTTTATACAGTCTTTTTACTCGAGAGACAATATAATATACTGCTTAAGAGAGCTTAAGAGTCAGACATAGACTTTATCCTTGACTCCATCAGGCAGGTAAATTTTGTGACCTATAGGAGTCTACTTCTTTCATAACAAAAGGATGAAACACATCTACTTCACATGGCTGTTCTATTGATTGAATTAATGAATCAAGAAACACAAAGTTGTTTTGCTCAATAAAAGTTAGTAATTATTGCATTGTTAATCATTCCAAGGTAGTTCAAGTTGTCAGCCTGTTACCCACGTCCCCTACCTTTGCAAGCACAGACATGTGAGGATATATTGCAAGACAAAAGTCATGGAGAATCAACTGATACGTTTTTAATGCATGTATTTATGCTATAATATAAGCACTAAATAACCATTTAATTAAATCATAAAATAGCATTATTTTTATGCTGAAAGTGAACAGGAGATTTGTGGGACATAGATCAGAGTTACTATAACTGATAGCCACCACGTTACTTTCCAATGCTTGGTGCTCCCCAGGTGAAAAAATGAGTGCCTGCGTCAGGCCTGCACATACAGGGGTCTGTTCTGCCGGAGAAATACTCTGAAATTAAATTCTGGTGTTTATGCAGGTTACATGCTACCCATCTTCTCTTGAGAAAGGGAGTAAAACCTTTCTTCTCTAGTAATTTACATTCCATTGCAATGTAAATGAATGGCTGCTGGACTCCAAGTTTCACTTCCCTTTGAAATGTAAACACCATTGCTCTCTGAGGTGTCTAGCTTTTCAAACACCCCTTAACTTCCAAGGCTCTTCCTTTAACCCAGGTGTAGGCAACATTTTCTCAGACAACCCTATGTAGAAACATTAAAATATTCACTTGCTGACAATAATCATTTTTTTTTTACTGGCTAGCCATTCACATGATAATCTAAAATTCACCCCTTCCACTTTGCCAACATTGCTCTAACTGAAACTAGGCCTATGAGCACTTTTTATCTTTGTTTACTTGATTTCAGTGTTGTCCTCCAGGTACCACAAGCTGTAAAGTCATGGACTATTTCCTAAAATCCATGTATTCAGTGTCTTCTTTTAGTGAATGACATCATAATCCCCCCAGGTGCTCAAACTTGAAATATGGATATATTTATCTAAGGGAATGAGCATTGGTAAGTCCTATTCCACTATCTTGTTGACATCACCACTCTACTATTTAAAATATTTAGACATAAGGCGGTATGTAGGCCTCCATTTGTACTCTCGATCTGGGACATGCAAATGTTAGGCTCCTCTTATTCTTAAGCATGAGCCCCACAACAGTTAACTCTTAGGAGCAGTAGGGAGACTTGCTTCCTACCCCAAGAACTTTTTAAAGTTTTATTTTGCGTATTTATTTCAAACAAGAACATTTTTGTGCCTACTGGGATTCCTGGTATTAGCTTTTAAGTAATAAGCTATTTTACGACACATTTATGCAATGAAGACTTGAAACCGAAACATGGGCTATAAAACTCTATGTATTTTGTTACCTATACCATTTACCATCCTGTCATTGCATAATCTGGTTTTTACTACACGGATCATACTGTACATTGTTCAGTTCCTTTGACAGGGCATGCTCTGGCCCACCTCAGGGCTTTTGACTATACTGTCATTTCTATTTAAAATGCCACTCCCTCCTTTGTTTATCTTAGCTAATTCCACCCATACTTAAGGTCTTTTCTTAAATATAATGCTCTTAAAGAAATCCTCTGTGGGTAGGTTAAGACTTGTTCTTGTTTCCTCCTCCCTTGTTCCTTATATTCCCACTAAACTTAACCCCACAATTAATTGCTGTCTGCTCCTTCCACTATATGCGTAAATCCACATCTGTGTGTGTATCCATTTACTTCTAGTTCCTAGAGCAATGCTTGCCACATAAGAAGCCTTCAATAAATATGTGTTGACAGACCTGCTAGCAATTCAATGATTTGCAAATTTATATAACAATGACCATATCTCTATAGTAATATGTGAAAGGCTGGTGTACAGAACTCTTTATCAAGAATTATATGCTTCAACTCTGAAATTTTTTGTTAAGTCATTCCATGCAAGCAACAAGTTATTATTTGATAATTTTAAACTCATGAAGCCCTGCAGTGAGTTTGTTTCACAATATTATCTTCACTTCAAGACAGTTTTGACTTTCCCATCTCAAGTGTTTCAATACCATGTGTTTGCGCATTTAAAAAAAAATTGTTATTCAAAGACATGCTGTGGGACTGGAGACCAAATTTGTCCTTTCTATATTATCTTTCACTGACTTCAGCTTCATGTACTATTTCATGTACACGAATAGTACATGAAGGAATAATTTTCTTCAAATGTGTGATCCATTTTGCATAATCTTCATACTGAGTTAAAATAAAATCATGTTTCCAAGGAGTTTAATAGGTGGCTAAAATATAATTGGCTAAGTTTGCTGGCATCAGTATCCCAGGAATGTCTGCCTCATCTGTGGGGAATGAAGCTTGTGAGTGTATGAGTTCCTAGGTGGCCTACCTAACTAACATTATGCAACCATTTGTACATTAAGGAGAAAGGGCTTAACTCCATGTTAACATGGTTAAAACTTGTAGTTCAAGAATGGCAAATTCATCTTAAATTAAGTGCCTGCCCAGAATGCTTAGTTGAATGGGATTCTGAGAAGTTCTCTGAAAAACAAAGGGAAGTACAACTACATACAGACATTGTTCCTATATATATGTGTGTGTATGTATATATAAAATATTTATATATGCACACATACATTAAATATGTTATATATTTATATTTGTATATAAATATATAACATATTTGTGTCATCCTATAAACTAGGAACTATTATTATATGAGAAAACTGAGTGAAGATGTTGCATTCCTCACCAAGGTACACAAATCATTTCAACCAAGGCAAATTTTATCTCAAATATAAGATTATGACAATAATGATGATGCTTTTCCCTAATCCTGTGGGCTCTCAAGGTCTGCATTATTTGCATAGCACTAATTTGAACCCAGATAGCCTAATACCAGAGCCCATGTGCTTAAATACTAATCTATACTTTGCCTTTGGCTAAGCTAGGAAAAGCGTTGTGATCAATTAGCAAAATCTCCTCTCAGCATGGGAGGGAGAGTGTCTCACATCAGATCAGACATGGTTGCACCTACACTAGTCTTTTAACACTACAATTGCCCCCTTACCGTTGAACTGTCTTTAGGAAACAAGAACAATAATCCTTGTTAAAGCGTGATGAATAGAGAGAAAGCAGCTTAGTTGGGGTAGGAAATAAAGAGTTTTTCTTTTAACTTTTAAAAACTACTGTATAGCAAACATTAGCTAGTTGTTTTCATAAATGTTCTGCATTCATCCTAAATAACTATTGTTATTACTATTTTAAAAATGAAAAACAAATTGACAGAGAGTATAGGTGACTTGCAAAATTGTATATCCAGTACTACAGAAGTCCAGATCTTCATATTCTAAATTCATTGCTGTTTTCAATACACACTGTCTGCTTAATGTAATTAAGTTTATATCTGAATACATGGGAAATTTGAGATTTTAAGTCAGAAGAATATGCTTCTGACTTATAATATAAATGACAAAAATATAAATTCAGTACAATGAATAGCTCCATACTTTCTAAAGAGTGTAACATCTTAATCATTTAATATCTAAGCCTGAATCTAAAATAGAAAGCCCTTTAACTCATTTTCAGTTATTAAACACACACTAATTGTAAGCCTTGTATATGCCAGACACCCAGCAGGATTCTAGAGATTAATTAATTTCAAAGATACTGGAATGTTGTCACAGAGTTAATAGTCTATCAAGTCATCCATTCAAAAAGATTTCTACACTCCTACTATGTGTCAGACAGTATAAAGATAAAACAATATAAAAGACAAATGTGATTCTTGTCCTCTGGATTCTATTCTAGTAGAGAAAACTAACTTTTAAAGTAATTAACAAACTGTAATTCCCATGAAACAATTTCGCATGGGAATTTTTTTAAGGATACCTGGAGGGTGCTGAGAAAGAGAAAACTTATCTTTTAAGAGTCAAGTCAAGGATGATTTCTGTGATAAGACAACACTTACTTTAATCCAAGATAAATACAAAAAGCTAACCATGGAAAGAGCATTCCAGGAAAAGGGAGCATAGCATCATTTGCTTGCTGTGTGTTAGACTGTATAGTAAAGAATTTGACCTTGATCAAAGAGAAGTCTGACCTTGTCTCAGAATCCTTAAAGGCAATCTCCAAATCCTTGGAAGCTCTTCTCTGATGAGTGTCTTTGTAATTTATGATGAAACCCTCGGGCCACACCTGATAGTTTATAGTCATGAGACTCAAGGCGGGCCTTGTGGACCACATGACACTAGCCTGAACTCCAGGAAGAGGGTGCAGAGAGCAGGAGACTGATTCAAACCCTGTGGAAAACTAATCAATCAATTATGCTTATATAATGAAAATCCAATAAAAATTCTGGACAATGAAGCTCAGGCAAACTTCCCTTGTTGGCAATCCTTCATGTGTATTGTCACACATCGGTGTCAAGAAGGTAGCATCCTGATGACAATGGAGGCTTTTTTTTGGAACCTTCTAACTAAGCTTCTAAGACTCTGTGCCTATTAGTTTAGCTAGTTCTACTTTGTATTATTGCCCTGAAATAAACTAAACTGTGAGTATAATAGCATTCAGTGGGTCCTGTGAGTCCATCTATTAAATTATCAGAACTAATTTTAATATAGGGAATCCTATTCAAATTTTAGTCAGGGTAACTAGTGAGAGTGATCTCTTGGGAACTCTTTCCTCTAATTTTATAGTTCTACTCTAACTCCTTGTAGTTCCTGTCAGATGCCTTGGGCAGACTTGGAAATTCTGGGGATTGTGTTGCCAAACCTAGACATTACAACAAAAGGAAGGGATGTGGGCAAAATTTAGTTGAGGGTCTGTCAATAGCAAAATGTTCATCAGGAAGAAGCAAAGGAGAAAATTAATGGAGTCTTAAAAAGAGTCTTACAAGTCTCACAAAGTCTTAAAAAGATTCTTATAACAAACTCTAACATAAAGAATTATGCATGTGGGAATTATAAATGTGAATACAGTTTGAAGCGATCAGTTATGACTGTTATGACAGGTGGTATAGCTCTTCTTTCACAGCCTCACAGTTTGAATTCTTCAGATTCTTCAGTGAATTGTTCATTTCTCAATTCTAATTTGTTCATTCTAGGTGGAGACTGATGCAAAGATTAGATAGAAGGGAAAAGAAGAAGTATGAAATCAGAAGGAAAATAGATCCTAATTTCGTGGTCTATTTTCATATAATCAGACCTTTCACAGTGACAAGGAAGAATAAGAATAAAAGAGAAAAATCTAGCCTGCCACTCCTATGTAAGAAAAAAGTCTATGACCAAGTTACACATTTAGATATCGTAACTTGAATGAGTGTTATTTCTATAATTTACTTTAATATACTTTGAGTTTGACAATGCAGTATATTTGTACATAAGTTAACTTGTATCTATTTTCTAGGTACTTGTTAACATTTTTAAGTATTCTTATCAGGAATCCATACATCAATTGAGGTTAAATTAGCATTTTAAAACAATCATAATCACCTTTCTACATTCCAAAAGCAACTATTGGCAAATTTCAAATACCGATATTTAAATGTGTACTTGAAAGTTTACTAATTAGTACAAATAATTCTAGAAATAAAATTTAATTTTTAAAATGAGTCATGTTCAAGAAAAATGGCTGGAAATATGATACAGATGAGCCTAATCTTTCATAAATGGGTTATAGTAATCTAATGAACACAGAAGCTTAAAATCTTCAGGGTAATTTTTTAAATGTTTTTAACTAAGTATTCTGTTACAAAGTTTAACAAGCCCTGCAGTCAAGATATTATTATATTATTGGTTTGTATTGAAATCTTCATACAAAATGTCTGAGGTCTATGATTAACAACACTTTATACAATTATAACCATATGCATATAAATATATATGTAAATAAACATGAAAATAATCATATATACAAATACACATACATATATACACACCTATGCATACCTATGTATATGCATAGGTATATGCATATCTAAGTATCTGTATATACACACTTATAATTATCTATATATGTGCCTATACATACACAAATATATGTGTGTGGAGATACATATATATATATATATGTAGTAATAAGTGGCTTGTACATGACAAAATTCATTCTGAGAACGCTTGCTTTAAAACCATCAGGCGACTTAATCTAGGCGGAAAAAAATTTTTGCCACCTGAATTTGTAAGGGCTCATTACTGCTTATCAAAAATAACCTAAGTAGCCAAATGGAATTAAATTGTCTTATAACAATGTTTAAAGAAAAATTATCTTCATCATTTCTAAGTCATTTGATATTATTAATGTATTCCCACTAGCTGAATAACAAAGAATTAAACTAAAAATAAAATTGTTTTTAAATAATTTATTAATCTTTCTATAATAAAAGTACAAACAAAATGTTTTGGGTAATTTGTCAGTTTTATTATATAAAACCCCTTTTTCTCAGATTTCCTATTTTTCCCTCTGTTTCTTTCCACAATGGTGGCTGGATACATGGAAGAATGGAAGGTTTCTAAAAGAGTTATAACCAAGAGGACTCAATCTAGAAACCCATATGGTGTCTTCTGAATTATCAAAACTCTGTTATCAAGCTTGAATTTCAACTATTCTTCTGAAAGATATACTTACATATCCACCTCGATTCTTGAAAGCTATACTAAGATAGCTCACAAATATCTCGAAGCAACAAAGTCCAAAGATTGTTTTTTCTACACCTAAACCTCTTTCTCCCCCAGTCTTCCCCATCTTAGTAATGTCTCCAGCACACACTTCATTGCTCCTGCCCCAAATATAGAATTTGTCTAAGTTCCTCTTCTGTCATACTCCACATTACCAAGTCCACTTGGCTCTTCTCTGTCATACACCTGTTCTATCCTTTTATATTTATCTCCAAGCCACCATTGTCTCTCAATCTCACCTATTATAATGGCTTTATCACCATTCTCCAGGCTTCCAGGGTTACAACTCACAATCTGTTCTTCACATTGAAATCTTAGTGATCTTTCACAACTTAAACCAAGTTATGTCACTACCATGCTTCAAATCTTCCAGTGGCTTCGCATCATATTTATATTGTACTCACATTAGATGATAAACTTTTAAAACAGAATTTAATATGGTTCTTGACTACTTTTCCAACTATGACAATATTTATTGTTTGTGTTATAGAAATCCCTGTACCCTAGATATGCTTTTGGTATAATTTCACATGTTCCACTATCACCGCATATTTCTGGTAGCTGGTAGTTACAGTAGAGGTTTGGCGTGATTCCATTTTTGTTATTATTTTGTGGGTCTCTTTTTTTTTCTATTTGTTTTTCCCCATGAAAGCAGAAGGTACATAATATGAAGTGATTCCTCTTTTGGTAATGTTAACATTGATATGAACATTTAGGCTAATAATGCTTAAATCGATTAGCCTAAATCTTCTATTAAGAAGTTTTATATCAGCTTTTCTATTAATATTTTAGCATCTATTGATGATCATAAACTAGCTCCATTATTTCATTAGGGAGAAGTCATATTTATTATATGACAAAAATCAGTCTACATTGCCTTACTTCAAGGGAAGTTTTTTACATGAGTTTCTAAGAACTGTGTGTGCAGAAAAGTACTGCAGTGTTTAATTAGTAGAGACCTCCCAGCCCTAGCCTAATGGAATATTACTCTTTCGTTAACATGATGGAGTTTGAGTTACATCTTAATGGCCTTATACAATTGACTCTTCCCATTAGAGAGCAACATTCTTTGCTGTATTTTTATGCATCTATAATGCAATTGGTATTTTGAAAGCACTTTATATTTTACCTTTCATTATCTGGCTATTCTTTTGTAATTCTTTCATACAGAGCACAACGTAAAATCAGATAACAAACTAGAGAGTAGCTTATACTTCAGGTGAGGCAAACACAAAAATTCACACAATTTAGCTGAGACATCAGCTGAGAAGTTGGTCATACAGAGAACAGCAGACCTTCATTCCAGTCAGAGAGGACAGCCAGTGCAAAGAGACTAAAGAAGGAATGAATTTGGCTTCTTGAAAGCCAGAGAAAAGATCAATGCATCTGCAGCATACTTAGGGAGAAGTGGAATTATATGCAATAACATCATATGAGTGGCTAAGGGCCACATCGTATAGGTCTTTCAGTGGAAGCCATGATAAATAATTTGAATTTTAATTGATTCACCATGAAAAGGAATTGTGAGGTTTATGTATGGTGGTGATACAATATTATTCATGTTGTTAAAAGATTAATTTAGATTGGTGCTATGTAAAGAAAGCATGTGCGACAGTGGAATTAGAAGGAACAAGTAAGAAGGCAATTGCAATAGTCCAGGGAAGAGACAACAGCCTGGTTTTGGTGGTAGCAGTAGATATGGAAGAAATAAGGACAGGTTCAAAGACTATTCTGAAGTGAAACTAATAGGAATTTCTGAGGTATTGGGTGGAGCCAGTGCTGGGGAAAAGGAAAGAATCAGGGTAAAACTCGGCCTAAGGAAATAATGGATATTTGTGTTGTTACCTCTAATAGAGGAAACTGAAGAGGAAACAGTTCTGTAAAGTCCCAGGTTGATCTTGATAACTAAGAGATATCTATTAGACTTAAAAATTGAACTCTCAATAGATGGTTAGATATTTGGCTTTAGAATTCTGGAAGACAGGGAAAGTTTATAGCTTAATAAACAAATTTGAAATCCATCAGCAAAAAACTGAATTAAAAAAGACCTAGGAAGAGAATATGCATAGAAAACAGCAATTGACAAGGTGTCAACCCTAGACCACTTCAAATATTTAGAAGTTAGAAGGAAAAACAGCAAAGGAACCTGAGACGGAGCTGCCACTGAGGGGGAAAATTAGAACACTAAAATTATGAAATCAGGATTGCTGAGGGGAAGTTGAGAGCAGCAGAAGTAACTTTTGGCTATGGTAGTATGGAAGTCGTCTGGGACTTTGACAGGGAACATTTCACTGGGAAAAGCCCAGACATAAAAATGACATTAT
>PVKP010032780.1:0-12704 GCA_004027715.1 Plecturocebus donacophilus | reverse complement strand
CTAACTTCTAAATATTTGAAGTGGTCTAGGGTTGACACCTTGTCAATTGCTGTTTTCTATGCATATTCTCTTCCTAGGTCTTTTTTAATTCAGTTTTTTGCTGATGGATTTCAAATTTGTTTATTAAGCTATAAACTTTCCCTGTCTTCCAGAATTCTAAAGCCAAATATCTAACCATCTATTGAGAGTTCAATTTTTAAGTCTAATAGATATCTCTTAGTTATCAAGATCAACCTGGGACTTTACAGAACTGTTTCCTCTTCAGTTTCCTCTATTAGAGGTAACAACACAAATATCCATTATTTCCTTAGGCCGAGTTTTACCCTGATTCTTTCCTTTTCCCCAGCACTGGCTCCACCCAATACCTCAGAAATTCCTATTAGTTTCACTTCAGAATAGTCTTTGAACCTGTCCTTATTTCTTCCATATCTACTGCTACCACCAAAACCAGGCTGTTGTCTCTTCCCTGGACTATTGCAATTGCCTTCTTACTTGTTCCTTCTAATTCCACTGTCGCACATGCTTTCTTTACATAGCACCAATCTAAATTAATCTTTTAACAACATGAATAATATTGTATCACCACCATACATAAACCTCACAATTCCTTTTCATGGTGAATCAATTAAAATTCAAATTATTTATCATGGCTTCCACTGAAAGACCTATACGATGTGGCCCTTAGCCACTCATATGATGTTATTGCATATAATTCCACTTCTCCCTAAGTATGCTGCAGATGCATTGATCTTTTCTCTGGCTTTCAAGAAGCCAAATTCATTCCTTCTTTAGTCTCTTTGCACTGGCTGTCCTCTCTGACTGGAATGAAGGTCTGCTGTTCTCTGTATGACCAACTTCTCAGCTGATGTCTCAGCTAAATTGTGTGAATTTTTGTGTTTGCCTCACCTGAAGTATAAGCTACTCTCTAGTTTGTTATCTGATTTTACGTTGTGCTCTGTATGAAAGAATTACAAAAGAATAGCCAGATAATGAAAGGTAAAATATAAAGTGCTTTCAAAATACCAATTGCATTATAGATGCATAAAAATACAGCAAAGAATGTTGCTCTCTAATGGGAAGAGTCAATTGTATAAGGCCATTAAGATGTAACTCAAACTCCATCATGTTAACGAAAGAGTAATATTCCATTAGGCTAGGGCTGGGAGGTCTCTACTAATTAAACACTGCAGTACTTTTCTGCACACACAGTTCTTAGAAACTCATGTAAAAAACTTCCCTTGAAGTAAGGCAATGTAGACTGATTTTTGTCATATAATAAATATGACTTCTCCCTAATGAAATAATGGAGCTAGTTTATGATCATCAATAGATGCTAAAATATTAATAGAAAAGCTGATATAAAACTTCTTAATAGAAGATTTAGGCTAATCGATTTAAGCATTATTAGCCTAAATGTTCATATCAATGTTAACATTACCAAAAGAGGAATCACTTCATATTATGTACCTTCTGCTTTCATGGGGAAAAACAAATAGAAAAAAAAAGAGACCCACAAAATAATAACAAAAATGGAATCACGCCAAACCTCTACTGTAACTACCAGCTACCAGAAATATGCGGTGATAGTGGAACATGTGAAATTATACCAAAAGCATATCTAGGGTACAGGGATTTCTATAACACAAACAATAAATATTGTCATAGTTGGAAAAGTAGTCAAGAACCATATTAAATTCTGTTTTAAAAGTTTATCATCTAATGTGAGTACAATATAAATATGATGCGAAGCCACTGGAAGATTTGAAGCATGGTAGTGACATAACTTGGTTTAAGTTGTGAAAGATCACTAAGATTTCAATGTGAAGAACAGATTGTGAGTTGTAACCCTGGAAGCCTGGAGAATGGTGATAAAGCCATTATAATAGGTGAGATTGAGAGACAATGGTGGCTTGGAGATAAATATAAAAGGATAGAACAGGTGTATGACAGAGAAGAGCCAAGTGGACTTGGTAATGTGGAGTATGACAGAAGAGGAACTTAGACAAATTCTATATTTGGGGCAGGAGCAATGAAGTGTGTGCTGGAGACATTACTAAGATGGGGAAGACTGGGGGAGAAAGAGGTTTAGGTGTAGAAAAAACAATCTTTGGACTTTGTTGCTTCGAGATATTTGTGAGCTATCTTAGTATAGCTTTCAAGAATTGAGGTGGATATGTAAGTATATCTTTCAGAAGAATAGTTGAAATTCAAGCTTGATAACAGAGTTTTGATAATTCAGAAGACACCATATGGGTTTCTAGATTGAGTCCTCTTGGTTATAACTCTTTTAGAAACCTTCCATTCTTCCATGTATCCAGCCACCATTGTGGAAAGAAACAGAGGGAAAAATAGGAAATCTGAGAAAAAGGGGTTTTATATAATAAAACTGACAAATTACCCAAAACATTTTGTTTGTACTTTTATTATAGAAAGATTAATAAATTATTTAAAAACAATTTTATTTTTAGTTTAATTCTTTGTTATTCAGCTAGTGGGAATACATTAATAATATCAAATGACTTAGAAATGATGAAGATAATTTTTCTTTAAACATTGTTATAAGACAATTTAATTCCATTTGGCTACTTAGGTTATTTTTGATAAGCAGTAATGAGCCCTTACAAATTCAGGTGGCAAAAATTTTTTTCCGCCTAGATTAAGTCGCCTGATGGTTTTAAAGCAAGCGTTCTCAGAATGAATTTTGTCATGTACAAGCCACTTATTACTACATATATATATATATATGTATCTCCACACACATATATTTGTGTATGTATAGGCACATATATAGATAATTATAAGTGTGTATATACAGATACTTAGATATGCATATACCTATGCATATACATAGGTATGCATAGGTGTGTATATATGTATGTGTATTTGTATATATGATTATTTTCATGTTTATTTACATATATATTTATATGCATATGGTTATAATTGTATAAAGTGTTGTTAATCATAGACCTCAGACATTTTGTATGAAGATTTCAATACAAACCAATAATATAATAATATCTTGACTGCAGGGCTTGTTAAACTTTGTAACAGAATACTTAGTTAAAAACATTTAAAAAATTACCCTGAAGATTTTAAGCTTCTGTGTTCATTAGATTACTATAACCCATTTATGAAAGATTAGGCTCATCTGTATCATATTTCCAGCCATTTTTCTTGAACATGACTCATTTTAAAAATTAAATTTTATTTCTAGAATTATTTGTACTAATTAGTAAACTTTCAAGTACACATTTAAATATCGGTATTTGAAATTTGCCAATAGTTGCTTTTGGAATGTAGAAAGGTGATTATGATTGTTTTAAAATGCTAATTTAACCTCAATTGATGTATGGATTCCTGATAAGAATACTTAAAAATGTTAACAAGTACCTAGAAAATAGATACAAGTTAACTTATGTACAAATATACTGCATTGTCAAACTCAAAGTATATTAAAGTAAATTATAGAAATAACACTCATTCAAGTTACGATATCTAAATGTGTAACTTGGTCATAGACTTTTTTCTTACATAGGAGTGGCAGGCTAGATTTTTCTCTTTTATTCTTATTCTTCCTTGTCACTGTGAAAGGTCTGATTATATGAAAATAGACCACGAAATTAGGATCTATTTTCCTTCTGATTTCATACTTCTTCTTTTCCCTTCTATCTAATCTTTGCATCAGTCTCCACCTAGAATGAACAAATTAGAATTGAGAAATGAACAATTCACTGAAGAATCTGAAGAATTCAAACTGTGAGGCTGTGAAAGAAGAGCTATACCACCTGTCATAACAGTCATAACTGATCGCTTCAAACTGTATTCACATTTATAATTCCCACATGCATAATTCTTTATGTTAGAGTTTGTTATAAGAATCTTTTTAAGACTTTGTGAGACTTGTAAGACTCTTTTTAAGACTCCATTAATTTTCTCCTTTGCTTCTTCCTGATGAACATTTTGCTATTGACAGACCCTCAACTAAATTTTGCCCACATCCCTTCCTTTTGTTGTAATGTCTAGGTTTGGCAACACAATCCCCAGAATTTCCAAGTCTGCCCAAGGCATCTGACAGGAACTACAAGGAGTTAGAGTAGAACTATAAAATTAGAGGAAAGAGTTCCCAAGAGATCACTCTCACTAGTTACCCTGACTAAAATTTGAATAGGATTCCCTATATTAAAATTAGTTCTGATAATTTAATAGATGGACTCACAGGACCCACTGAATGCTATTATACTCACAGTTTAGTTTATTTCAGGGCAATAATACAAAGTAGAACTAGCTAAACTAATAGGCACAGAGTCTTAGAAGCTTAGTTAGAAGGTTCCAAAAAAAAGCCTCCATTGTCATCAGGATGCTACCTTCTTGACACCGATGTGTGACAATACACATGAAGGATTGCCAACAAGGGAAGTTTGCCTGAGCTTCATTGTCCAGAATTTTTATTGGATTTTCATTATATAAGCATAATTGATTGATTAGTTTTCCACAGGGTTTGAATCAGTCTCCTGCTCTCTGCACCCTCTTCCTGGAGTTCAGGCTAGTGTCATGTGGTCCACAAGGCCCGCCTTGAGTCTCATGACTATAAACTATCAGGTGTGGCCCGAGGGTTTCATCATAAATTACAAAGACACTCATCAGAGAAGAGCTTCCAAGGATTTGGAGATTGCCTTTAAGGATTCTGAGACAAGGTCAGACTTCTCTTTGATCAAGGTCAAATTCTTTACTATACAGTCTAACACACAGCAAGCAAATGATGCTATGCTCCCTTTTCCTGGAATGCTCTTTCCATGGTTAGCTTTTTGTATTTATCTTGGATTAAAGTAAGTGTTGTCTTATCACAGAAATCATCCTTGACTTGACTCTTAAAAGATAAGTTTTCTCTTTCTCAGCACCCTCCAGGTATCCTTAAAAAAATTCCCATGCGAAATTGTTTCATGGGAATTACAGTTTGTTAATTACTTTAAAAGTTAGTTTTCTCTACTAGAATAGAATCCAGAGGACAAGAATCACATTTGTCTTTTATATTGTTTTATCTTTATACTGTCTGACACATAGTAGGAGTGTAGAAATCTTTTTGAATGGATGACTTGATAGACTATTAACTCTGTGACAACATTCCAGTATCTTTGAAATTAATTAATCTCTAGAATCCTGCTGGGTGTCTGGCATATACAAGGCTTACAATTAGTGTGTGTTTAATAACTGAAAATGAGTTAAAGGGCTTTCTATTTTAGATTCAGGCTTAGATATTAAATGATTAAGATGTTACACTCTTTAGAAAGTATGGAGCTATTCATTGTACTGAATTTATATTTTTGTCATTTATATTATAAGTCAGAAGCATATTCTTCTGACTTAAAATCTCAAATTTCCCATGTATTCAGATATAAACTTAATTACATTAAGCAGACAGTGTGTATTGAAAACAGCAATGAATTTAGAATATGAAGATCTGGACTTCTGTAGTACTGGATATACAATTTTGCAAGTCACCTATACTCTCTGTCAATTTGTTTTTCATTTTTAAAATAGTAATAACAATAGTTATTTAGGATGAATGCAGAACATTTATGAAAACAACTAGCTAATGTTTGCTATACAGTAGTTTTTAAAAGTTAAAAGAAAAACTCTTTATTTCCTACCCCAACTAAGCTGCTTTCTCTCTATTCATCACGCTTTAACAAGGATTATTGTTCTTGTTTCCTAAAGACAGTTCAACGGTAAGGGGGCAATTGTAGTGTTAAAAGACTAGTGTAGGTGCAACCATGTCTGATCTGATGTGAGACACTCTCCCTCCCATGCTGAGAGGAGATTTTGCTAATTGATCACAACGCTTTTCCTAGCTTAGCCAAAGGCAAAGTATAGATTAGTATTTAAGCACATGGGCTCTGGTATTAGGCTATCTGGGTTCAAATTAGTGCTATGCAAATAATGCAGACCTTGAGAGCCCACAGGATTAGGGAAAAGCATCATCATTATTGTCATAATCTTATATTTGAGATAAAATTTGCCTTGGTTGAAATGATTTGTGTACCTTGGTGAGGAATGCAACATCTTCACTCAGTTTTCTCATATAATAATAGTTCCTAGTTTATAGGATGACACAAATATGTTATATATTTATATACAAATATAAATATATAACATATTTAATGTATGTGTGCATATATAAATATTTTATATATACATACACACACATATATATAGGAACAATGTCTGTATGTAGTTGTACTTCCCTTTGTTTTTCAGAGAACTTCTCAGAATCCCATTCAACTAAGCATTCTGGGCAGGCACTTAATTTAAGATGAATTTGCCATTCTTGAACTACAAGTTTTAACCATGTTAACATGGAGTTAAGCCCTTTCTCCTTAATGTACAAATGGTTGCATAATGTTAGTTAGGTAGGCCACCTAGGAACTCATACACTCACAAGCTTCATTCCCCACAGATGAGGCAGGCATTCCTGGGATACTGATGCCAGCAAACTTAGCCAATTATATTTTAGCCACCTATTAAACTCCTTGGAAACATGATTTTATTTTAACTCAGTATGAAGATTATGCAAAATGGATCACACATTTGAAGAAAATTATTCCTTCATGTACTATTCGTGTACATGAAATAGTACATGAAGCTGAAGTCAGTGAAAGATAATATAGAAAGGACAAATTTGGTCTCCAGTCCCACAGCATGTCTTTGAATAACAATTTTTTTTTAAATGCGCAAACACATGGTATTGAAACACTTGAGATGGGAAAGTCAAAACTGTCTTGAAGTGAAGATAATATTGTGAAACAAACTCACTGCAGGGCTTCATGAGTTTAAAATTATCAAATAATAACTTGTTGCTTGCATGGAATGACTTAACAAAAAATTTCAGAGTTGAAGCATATAATTCTTGATAAAGAGTTCTGTACACCAGCCTTTCACATATTACTATAGAGATATGGTCATTGTTATATAAATTTGCAAATCATTGAATTGCTAGCAGGTCTGTCAACACATATTTATTGAAGGCTTCTTATGTGGCAAGCATTGCTCTAGGAACTAGAAGTAAATGGATACACACACAGATGTGGATTTACGCATATAGTGGAAGGAGCAGACAGCAATTAATTGTGGGGTTAAGTTTAGTGGGAATATAAGGAACAAGGGAGGAGGAAACAAGAACAAGTCTTAACCTACCCACAGAGGATTTCTTTAAGAGCATTATATTTAAGAAAAGACCTTAAGTATGGGTGGAATTAGCTAAGATAAACAAAGGAGGGAGTGGCATTTTAAATAGAAATGACAGTATAGTCAAAAGCCCTGAGGTGGGCCAGAGCATGCCCTGTCAAAGGAACTGAACAATGTACAGTATGATCCGTGTAGTAAAAACCAGATTATGCAATGACAGGATGGTAAATGGTATAGGTAACAAAATACATAGAGTTTTATAGCCCATGTTTCGGTTTCAAGTCTTCATTGCATAAATGTGTCGTAAAATAGCTTATTACTTAAAAGCTAATACCAGGAATCCCAGTAGGCACAAAAATGTTCTTGTTTGAAATAAATACGCAAAATAAAACTTTAAAAAGTTCTTGGGGTAGGAAGCAAGTCTCCCTACTGCTCCTAAGAGTTAACTGTTGTGGGGCTCATGCTTAAGAATAAGAGGAGCCTAACATTTGCATGTCCCAGATCGAGAGTACAAATGGAGGCCTACATACCGCCTTATGTCTAAATATTTTAAATAGTAGAGTGGTGATGTCAACAAGATAGTGGAATAGGACTTACCAATGCTCATTCCCTTAGATAAATATATCCATATTTCAAGTTTGAGCACCTGGGGGGATTATGATGTCATTCACTAAAAGAAGACACTGAATACATGGATTTTAGGAAATAGTCCATGACTTTACAGCTTGTGGTACCTGGAGGACAACACTGAAATCAAGTAAACAAAGATAAAAAGTGCTCATAGGCCTAGTTTCAGTTAGAGCAATGTTGGCAAAGTGGAAGGGGTGAATTTTAGATTATCATGTGAATGGCTAGCCAGTAAAAAAAAAATGATTATTGTCAGCAAGTGAATATTTTAATGTTTCTACATAGGGTTGTCTGAGAAAATGTTGCCTACACCTGGGTTAAAGGAAGAGCCTTGGAAGTTAAGGGGTGTTTGAAAAGCTAGACACCTCAGAGAGCAATGGTGTTTACATTTCAAAGGGAAGTGAAACTTGGAGTCCAGCAGCCATTCATTTACATTGCAATGGAATGTAAATTACTAGAGAAGAAAGGTTTTACTCCCTTTCTCAAGAGAAGATGGGTAGCATGTAACCTGCATAAACACCAGAATTTAATTTCAGAGTATTTCTCCGGCAGAACAGACCCCTGTATGTGCAGGCCTGACGCAGGCACTCATTTTTTCACCTGGGGAGCACCAAGCATTGGAAAGTAACGTGGTGGCTATCAGTTATAGTAACTCTGATCTATGTCCCACAAATCTCCTGTTCACTTTCAGCATAAAAATAATGCTATTTTATGATTTAATTAAATGGTTATTTAGTGCTTATATTATAGCATAAATACATGCATTAAAAACGTATCAGTTGATTCTCCATGACTTTTGTCTTGCAATATATCCTCACATGTCTGTGCTTGCAAAGGTAGGGGACGTGGGTAACAGGCTGACAACTTGAACTACCTTGGAATGATTAACAATGCAATAATTACTAACTTTTATTGAGCAAAACAACTTTGTGTTTCTTGATTCATTAATTCAATCAATAGAACAGCCATGTGAAGTAGATGTGTTTCATCCTTTTGTTATGAAAGAAGTAGACTCCTATAGGTCACAAAATTTACCTGCCTGATGGAGTCAAGGATAAAGTCTATGTCTGACTCTTAAGCTCTCTTAAGCAGTATATTATATTGTCTCTCGAGTAAAAAGACTGTATAAACAGAAATTGGAATTTATAGAATTCGCACCAACTTCAGATACTATTGCTGCGACAGAGTTTGTTAAAAATTAAGAGATTATTGCTTTGTTGAAATTCTAGAATACACAAGTAAACGCAGCTGCTTAACAACGAAGGAAGAAGACTCTCTACTGATGTCTCCATACCCCCTCCTTCCCACCACTGAAAAAGTTGCTTCTCTGCTTCATCCTCTAGATTTGTACCTAGCAATATGAAGTGGTAACTTATGCATTATTTTTCTGTAATATTACCTGTGCCAGCTATTGAAGACATATTGCTCACAATGCTGCTTCAGAGGGTCACCTGACTGCCAGGTGCATACATAGCTGGGCAACTGATTATGCCAGTGTTTGTACAGACTTTTATTCTCTGACATTATATCACTCAATACTTGAAAAAGAATATGTAATATGTGTATGTTTATATATTTGTAATTATATCTCTATCTTATATATAAGAAGAAATGTGTGTGTGTATATATGAAGTCCACTTTGCATATTTATCTGTTAATCTTTAATACTACTTCTGTGCTGCTCCTGGGTCCAGTGAGCTGGACATTTCAGTTCCTCAAAGCACCCTAAAGCTATTAGAACAGGTAAAGCCAGGATATTAATTAAGTTTACCCCAAGGCCGCATTCTTGATAGGCCAAAGTTACCATTAGCTCCACTGTCTTGCCCTTCATTTTTCCACTTGAAATTATACTGAGTAATATTGCTCAATAGAGTTTGACAGATAAAGTTATATGACATTTATATCCCAATTAATTCTATGTACATGTTATAATAGGTATTGAATAATAGAAATCCCCTCCCATTATTAAATCAATTCCATGTTGCTTCAAGTAATTTAAAGTTCCATAAAGTAGCGATGCCCACGTAGAATTCCTGTATTTTATTTTTTGCAATAGATAGTCAAAATGCTAATAATGAAGCCCAAATAAAATCAGCCCAATGGATAAGCCCTTCTACTCTGTTTTCCAAACCTTTCCGTTTTTTTCCTTCTTCCTCACATTGGAGATAACTGGACAGGCCTTATTCTACGAATATCCTTAACTGTCTTTCCCTGGACTTGAAATACCATGTATAGGCTCTTCAGGGTTGTTTATTTAATTCATTACTTTCCAGAGTGGATGTGTTCTATGTTTTCAAAGATCTAAAATTTAGAAAACAAAAATAAATCTCTGGGAACAAATGTTATCAATTAAGGGTGATACAATGTGATAACATTCCCCAAGCAAAACATTCATGTAACCCTATACAGATCACAATTTTATGCTGACTCCCATTTTTAACTACTAGGAAACATCTGCCCAGAGATTAGTGTATTTGGAGAAAAGGGCTGATAGAGAAAGCAGGAAAGAAAAAAAACAAAAATCTTGGTTTCAGGCTGGCTATCCTGAAAAGTCTGTCCATGCCAGTGAGATAACTATTTGCACACCAAAGTTCTGTGCTCTCCCTCAATGATAAAGAGCTGTTGCTGGGATAAAAACATGCTCAGCCAAGGACTATGTTTCTCAGATCCTCCAGCATCCAACTTGGCTAACGCGATGAACGTTTTGGTCAGAAGTGGTGCATGCCTCTGCTTAGCTTGTCTTATGAAAGCTTCCTCTACAATCCTTCACTCTCCCTCTTTCCATATTCACTAACTGAATGGAGAAGATTCTGAGGCTCGATAGGTGAGAGAGTTCACAAGTAGAAGAAACCCTGCCATGGGTGAGTCAGCGAGTAAGTGGTAAGTAAATGTGAAGGCCAAGGACATTACGGTATGCTACTGTAGACTTTATAAACACTGTATACTCAGGCTACATTAAATGAATTTTTCTGTATTTGCTTTTATTTACTTTTATTCTTTGAGACAGCATCTTCCTGTTGGCCAGGTGGAGTGCAATGACACAATTATAGCTCACTGTATCCTCAACCTCCTAGAAGCAAGTGATCATCCCATCTCAGCCTACCAAGTAGCTGGGAACACAGGTGCATCCCACCATGCTTGGCCAATTTTTAAATTTTTTTGTAGAAACGAGGTCTTCCATGTTGCAAAGGCTGGCCTTGAATTCCCGCACTCAAGCAATCCTCACATCATAGTCCCTCAAAGTTCTGGGATTACAGGTATGAGCCTCTGCACCTGGCCTTAAAAAGTTTACTTTCTTCAACAATAAATTAATTTTAGCTTGCTGTAACTTTTTACTTTATGAGTTTTATAAACTCTACAGCATTCCTCTACCCCATTCTTCAAGTCTATTGCATTAAAAAATAATAACAACTTGTTTCTAAAATTGTTCTTGTTCTTAGGGCGAACACTTCTGATCAGTTTCTTTTTTCTGTTTTCTCTTTTGAGAGCATATCTTTGTTTTGCTTAGGTATGTAGCAATATTTTGCTGTTTGATTATATTTAGCAAGAAATATAATATTTGTGGCTTCTGAGTCTGAAAAAAAAATTCAATTTTCAAAAACTCTATTCTCAGAGTAATTCTCCCTTGAAGGCCAATTTCACTTCTATGCTGGCCATGTGCTCCAGCTCCCATGCTTCAGTGAGACCCACTTTCAGTGGGTTTCATCTTCCCTATAGACTTCAGCCCTATGTATTTGCCTGGCATATTTTTCCCTCCCTTGGGCCGTTCTGGTTTCCCATTTAAAAAAAATCTTATGTCACCTTGAAATTCACTGAAAAATGGCTGAATTCTACATTTGTGAGCCTCTTTTATCAAAGCTCTCAATTCTTGTGGTTAATAACACCTCTGTACATTTTCACATTTTCATATTCATTCACTTTAAAATACTTGGCTGTGACACATATACACACACATAAACATATACACACAAATACTCATGCAAAAAGTAAATTAATCAAATATATAATTTTAGATCAATGTTTTTCTAAAAATGACACATGAGTTACCTGTATTAAAATTATCAAGAATGCTTATTTAAAATACAGATTTCTGAGCCCCTCCCAAGACTGATTAAATCAGAATTTCAGGTGCTCCAAAACTACAATTTTTTTTCTTTTCATTTTTTTTTTAATTTTTTTTATTATTTTTTATTTTTTTTATTTTTTTATTTTTTAGAAAAAGAGAGAAAAGGAGAAAGAAAGAAACAGCAAAAGAAAGAAAAAAAAGAAAAAGAAAGAGGAAGAGATTTTAGAAAAAGAGAGAAAAGGAGAAAGAAAGAAACAGCAAAAGAAAGAAAAAAGAGAAAGAAAGAGGAAGAGATTTTAGAAAAAGAGAAAAGGAGAAAGAAACAGCAAAAGAAAGAAAAAAAAGAATGAAAGAGAAAGAAAGAAGAAGAGAAAGAGGGAGAGAGAATGGGATTCTTGTTTTATTGCTCAGGCTAGAATACAGTCTAAAAATGGGTATTAAAAACCTCTTTTATGCCAATAATTGTGCTTAACAATGGAGACAGGAAGGAATAGGGGATGAAAATAACAAATAAGGAGACAACCAATATTTTATTTAAACCTGTGAAATGCTATGCAATTGCTGGGGAGTGATTTACTTCCAGTTATGTGGTCACTTTTAAAATAGGTATAATGTGATACTGAGAACAATGTATGTTTTGTGGATTTGTGGGAGGAGAGTTCTGTATTTATTTGTTAAGTCTAGTTGTTCCAGGTCTGAGTTCAAGTCCTGGATATCCTTGTTGATTTTCTATCTCGTTGATCTGTGTAATATTGACAGTGTAGTGTTAAAGTCTCCCACTATTATTGTGTGGGAGTCTAAGTCTCTTTGTAAGTCACTAAGAACT
>PVKP010032779.1:0-15931 GCA_004027715.1 Plecturocebus donacophilus | reverse complement strand
GAGGTGGAAAATGCAGTGAGCCAAGATCATGCCATTGCAATCCAGACTGGGCAACAAGAGCAAAACACTGTAAATAAATAAATAAATAAATAAATAAGATTGAAATCATATGAACTATCTTTTCTGACCAAAATAGTACAAGAATAGGTATCAGTAATAGCAGGAACTTCAGAAAATTCACAAATGGAAATAAAACAACATGCTCCTGAACAATAAATGAGTCAATGAAGAAAGTAAAAGAAAAATTTTAGGACTAGTGTGGTGGCTTACACCATAAAAGCAGCACTTTGGAAGGCCAGGGTGGGAGAATCATTTGAGGTCAAGAGTTAAGACCAGCCTGAGAAACACAGTGAGACCCTATTTCTAAAAAAAAAAAAAAAAAAAAAAAAAGTTAAAAAAAAAATAGCCGGGTGTAGTAGAATTTGCCTATAGTCCAAGGAGGCTGGGGCAAGAGGATCTCGAGCTCAGGAGTTTAAGGTTAGAGTAACCTATGATTATACTACTGCATTCTAGCCTGGGCCACAGTGAAAGACCTCACCTCTACTGGGAAAAAAAGGAAGAAAGAAAGGAAATCAAAAATTTTTAAATTTCTTGACGTGAATATAAATGGATACACAACATAACAAAATCTATGAAATACAGCAAAAGTAGTTCTAAGAGGGAAGTTTACAGCAATAAATGTTTACATCAAAAAGTAAAAAGATTAAAAATAAACAATCTAATCATGCACCTCATGGAACTAAAAAAAAAAAAAAAAGACCAACCCCAAAATTATAGATCAATGGAAAGATTTAAAATCAGATCAGAAATAAATGAATAGGAACTACAAAAACAATAAAGAAAACAGCAACAAAACAAAGAATCGGGTTTTGAAAAGGTAAACAAACAACAAATCATTGGGAGGACCAAGTGTTTTAAAGAAGAAGACTCAAATAAATAAATTTAAAAAAATTTTTTTTAATTACAACTAATATCGCAAAATACAAATAAGCATGAGAGATTATTATAAACAATGATATGCCAGCATATTGGATAACCGAGGAGAAACAGATACATTCCCAAATATACTCAACCTACCACAATTGAATTATAATGAAAAATATCAGTAATAAAAAGTCTACTATCAAAGAAAAGCCCAGGACCTGATGGTTTCACAGCTGAATTCTACGAAACAGTTAAAGAACTAATGCCAATAATTCTCAAGCTCTTTCAAAAACTGAAGAAGAAAGAATACTTACAAACTGATTTTACAAGGCCAGCATTACTCTGATATAAAAACCAGACAAAAACATAACTATAAAAGAACATTACAGGCCAATATCCCTGACGACCACAGATGCAAAAGTCCCCAACAAAATACTAGCAAACGGAGTTCACCAGCATATTAAAATGACTATCCCAGGGATACAAAGATAGTTCAACCTACATATGTCAGTAAACCTGATACATCATATTAACAGAATAATCATTTCAGTTGATGCAGAAAAAGCATTTGACAAAATTTAACAAAACTAAACATTCCTTCATGATTTAAAAAAAAAAAAAAACCCTCCACAAATTAAGTATACAAGAAACCAGGCACAGTGGCTCATGCCTGTATTCCCAGCATTTTGGGATGCCAAAGTAGGAGGATCCCTTGAGCTTAGGAGTTTGAGGCTAGCCTGGCAAAATTCATTCTCTACAAAAAATACAAAAATTAGCTAGGCATGGTGGTGAATGCCTGTAGATCCAGCTACTTGAGAGACTGAGGTGAGAGCATCACTTGAGCCTGGGAGGTTGAGGCTGCAATGAGCCATGATAATGCCACTGCATTCTAGCCTGGGTGAAAGAGCAAGATGGTGTCTCAAAAAAAAAAAAAAAGAACATATATATCTAGATATATAGACAGATAGAGACATAGTTGAAAAAAGTTAAAAATATAAAATTCCATTGTTTTCTACATTCCTTCAAAGTCATTGTCTAATGCATATTAAAAACATTACTAGTAATAGGAAACTCACAGGCAGTCAGGTTACTGGAAGTCTTCAAATAAACACAGGAAGTATGCTACAATACACCTGAGCTTTGAATCGATTTGGGTTAGAGTCACAAGCCCAATTGTCAACAGGGTCTTCATAAAAATCTCAACTAATTAAGATTTACATTTTTTCAAATGAACCATTTACTAAGCATTTAGTAAGTTCAAGGCTCTGTGCTAAGCACATTTTACCAGTACAGATTATTTCATTTAATTCTTCCAACATCCTATGGGGTAAGTATTAATACCACCATTATGTTCATTTTAAAGATAAGCAAATCAATGTTTTGAAAATGTAAGTAACTTTTTGGATTCACGTAAACATTATGCAGAAAGCAGAAATTCTATCCTGGGTCCAATGCTCATTTTTTAATCACTACTTTCTACTGGATGACTTCTGGGGGTGAAGTTCATGAGAGTAGACCATACAAAGCTCTGTGAGTGATGTGCTGCTGAAGACCAGTCCCACAGAGGGCTTAAAAAGGCAGTAGGTATTTAAAATATGGTATCTTAGTGTTGTATTAACTGAAGTCTTTTATGTATCAGGCACTACAAGAAATACTATTTCTAGTCTTCCTAAGACATGAGTTTTATTATCTTCATGACTGAGGAAACTGAGGCTTAGAGATGTAGATAGGGCAATGTCTGGATCTGAAGGCTCAAATCTCTTAATTGGGGGAGACGTTGAATTGGTATTTTTCTACATTCATTCAGTAGAATAGACTCACCAGATATTAACAACAATACAAACAAACTTTAAGATATAGGACCACCCTTAGGACATTGGCAATTGAGCTAAGGCCACCTGGGAGCACTGGGAGAGTTACCTAGACTCTACCCATTTCTGACTTCCTTCCAACTAACCACTGATCAACCCTATGGTTCCAAAATATAACATTGGCAACGATTCTGTAAACTGATTCTTTCAAGAATGCTACGAGAAACGACAAATGCTTCATATTTGGAATATGAAAAATTGAAGGACAAAGGTATTCACATTCAAGTCTATATTCTAGTCCCATAGCTCATCTCACTACACACTGCTGCCTTATATAGAAGATAATCAATAAATAAAATTCATTGAGAAGATAAGCCTGACATTTCACCTTAATCTAGTTTTGTGATCATGGGCAAGTTGCTTAACTTCTCTGAGTTTCAATTGTCTCATTTGTTCTAAGGAAATTATAATAATATAATAGTTGTAAATTGCTTAGCACAGTGCATAGTAACAGTAAATATCACTTATTTATTAGTGATTTCCTAAGGGTAGACAGAGAAAGAAGTGGAACCTCTCAGCCAGAAACTAGACACATATTCAGCTGTATTAAATTTTGCCCAATTGCACTTTAAAGCAATTGATGCCATTCACTACTTCCACCATGCTCCATGTTCTCACCAACTTTTGTTATTGTCTGATAGAGGGAGAATGGTATATCTCATGGTTATTTAAAGTTCCCACAACTGGAGAAATTAAGCATCTTTTCATAAGCCTAAGGGTCATCAGATGTTGAAGGTTATCTTTTTTTTTTTTTTTTTCAATGAAACTGTTTGTCTTCTTAAGGACTTACAGGAATTTTGGACTGGTCTAGATATAAATCCTTTATCAGTTATACGAATTTCAAATTTCTTCTCCTAGACTATAGCTTCTCTTTTAATTACCTTTTTCATATAGAAGCTATTTTAATCACACAAATTATTCTTGTCCTTCAAAGTTTTTGCTTTTGTGTTGGTTTAAAAAATACTGCCTGCCTCATAAGCTTACTACGAGATGTTAAATGAATTAACACTTTTCAGCATTCAGAACAGTGCATGGTACAAGTAAGTGCTATATAAGTGTTAAATAAACAAAACTACTACACTAACATTTGTGAGGAGGCAAGCTGTTGGCAAGGAAGGGAAAGACACTAGAGAAGAAGTTTTTAGAAACAATAACTTGGTACAGGGGTGCATTCCATACATGCATTACCTATAGGAAATGTCCCTTTGGACAAATCTGAGTAAATCCAAACCAAACCAACAAGGCTCTGCAAGATCCAGCCTGCAGTCTACAATTCAGTAACTACCAAACCAACAAGGCTCTGCAAGATCCAGCCTGCAGTCTACAATTCAGTAACTATCAAACCAACAAGGCTCTGCAAGATCCAGCCTGCAGTCTACAATTCAGTAACTACCAAACCAATAAGGCTCTGCAAGATCCAGCCTGCAGTCTACAATTCAGTAACTATAAACAGGCCTGTGACACTTCTGTAACCCACAGAGAAACAGCTGGAATTTGTTGGTCGGCATTTCTACCGTAAACAGAATCACAGATTTAATATTTCCTGTAATTTCCTCAGATCTTATTTCCTCTTAGGAATTATCTCTACATATTACTGATAAATTATGGTTAAAGTTATCTTTTCTCCCTCTAGCATTTATGAGCTCTCCATTGTCTGAATATCAATTTGTAGGCCACATAAAAGACAAAGTAAGAGTCCAAAAAGGAATCTAGGCAATGCTTTTGGTCTCAAGATGGCTCGGTACATTTCATACAACTCGCTCTTAAAGACAACAGGTTATATAGGTTAATGTATTAAGACTCACAGTTATTTATTAACACATTAACAATATTGCCCACACTAATAATCATTCGCAGTTCAGATGTAAACTGTTTTGCACAGATTTTGAATGAAATGTGGATCATATATTACAATGGTTTGGCCTGTCCAGAATTGCTATGACCATCTGCACAACCTAAGCTGTGTCAATGAAAACATGATATAGGAAAGTTACCAACAATACCAAGGTCCAGTCACACTTCACACCAGAGGCTACTTATACTAAAAAATGAGTATTTTTAATTAATATCTCTTTGTGAAGAACTACTGGTAAAGTAATACAGAATTATTGAAGAAAAAATGTTTAAATATCAACAGAGACAAAGGAAGAAATAAAACAACTATAACCTTACCACATAGAAGCAATTTTGGTTTATGCATGATTTTAGCATTTTTATATAAATGTGGATGTTTACTTTTTATTCTTTTCTCCATAACATAATTCTGAAACAAATGTATATTTATAAAATTAAAAAGTGATCATAATCTTTTGTAACCATTTTAAACTCAGCAGTCATATATTCTGGTCCAGAAATAGTGACCTACTATGGCTGAAGAATGTTCATTATAGGGATATATCATAAGTTACTTGAGCTAACCTGTGATATTTATGTTTTATTTTCCTAAAATTTCTGAGTACTTCTTCAATAAATATCATTGCAGATAAAACTCTATATATTATCTTACTTCACTAGGATCCATTCTTGGAAAGGGAAATCTTTTAAATGTGTATAATTTCAAAACTGTTCTATATTCATCCATTTAACAAGTTTTATTGAGTTCCTACTAAATAAAAGGCTTTGTGTAGGGTTACAGCAGTGAATAAAACAGACAAAAATTCTAATCTTCAAGATTGCCAAAAGGAGAGATAAGTAAATAAAATCTGTATTATTTGTGAAATTGCTATGAAGAAAAGTTAAGCAGAAAAATAAAGCCCTTTGTGAAGAGTTGCACTTCTTAATAGGGTAACTTAAGAAGGTCTCAGTGAGAAGAATAAGTGTCAAATCATTATATAAGCAGATTCTCTCACCAAAACTCGATATTATCATTTTTATCATTGATTTGATTTTTTTATTATACTTTAAGTTTTGGGATACATGTGCAGAATGTGCAGGTTTGTTACATAGGTATACACGTGCCATGGTGGTTTGCTACACTCATCAATCCATTATCTACATTAGATATTTCTCCTAATGCTATCCCTCCTCTAACTCCCACCCCTCGACAGACCCTGGTGTGTGATGTTCCCCTCCCTGTGTTCATGTGTTCTTATTGTTCAACTCCCACTTATGAGTGAGAACATGCGGTGTTTGGTTTTCTGATCCTGCATTACTTTGCTGAGAATGATAGTTTCCAGCTTCATCCATGTCCCAGCAAAGGACATTAACGCATCCTTTTTTAGGGCTATATAGGATTCCATGGTGTATATGTGCCATTTTCTTTATCCAGTCCATCTTTGATGGGCATCTGGGTTGGTTCCGAGTCTTTGCTATTGTGAACAGTGCCATAATAAACATACATGTGCATATGTTTTTATACTAGAATGTTTTATAATCCTTTGAGTATATACCCAATAACAAGATTGCTGGGTCAAATGGAATTTCTATTTATAGATCCTTGAGGAATCGCCACACTGTCTTCCACAATGGTTGAACTAATTTACACTCCCACCAACAATGTAAAAGCATTCCTATTTCTTCACACCCTCTAAAGCATCTGTTGTTTCCTGACTTTTTAATGATTGCCATTCTAACTGGTGTGAGATGGTATCTCATTGTGGTTTTGATTTCCATTTCTCTAATGACGAGTGATGATGATCTTTTTTTCATGTTTATTGGCTGCATAAATGTCTTCTTTTGAAAAGTGTTTGTCCATATACTTTGCCCATTTTTTGATGGAGTTGTTTTTTCTTATAAGTTTGTTTAAGTTCCTTGTAGATTCTGGATATTAGCCCTTCATCAGATGGATAGATTGCAAACATTTTCTCCCATTCTGTAGGTTGTCTATTCACTCTGATGATAGTTTCTTTTGGTGCGCAGAAGCTCTTTAATGTAATTAGATCCCATTTGTCAATTTTGGCTTTTGTTGCCACTGCTTTGTGAAGTCTTTGCCCATGCCTATGCCCTGAATAGTGTTGCCTAGGTTTTCTTCTAGGGATTTTATGGTTTTAGGTCTTAAATTTAAGTCTTTAATTCATCTTGAGTTAATTTTTGTATAAGGTGTAAGGAAGGGGTCCAGTTTCAGTTTTCTGCATATGGCTAGCCAGTTTTCCCTACACCATTTATTAAATAGGGAATCCTTTCCTCATTGCTTGTTTCCATCAGGTTTGTCAAAGATCAGATGGTTGTAGGTGAGTGGCACTATTTCTGAGGCCTCTGTTATATTCCATTGGTCTAAATATCTGTTTTGGTACCAGTACCATGATGATTTGGTTACTGTAGCCTTGTAGCACAGTTTGAAGTCCAGTAGGGTGATGCCTCCAGCTTTCTTTTTGCATAGAATTGTCTCGTGGGATCTTTTTTGATTCCATATAAAATTTAAAGTAGTTTTTTTCTAATTCTGTGAAGAAAATCAATGGTAGCTTGATGGAAATAGCATTGAATCTATAAATTACTTTTGGCAGTATGGCCATTTTCATGATATTGATTCTCCCTATCCATTTGCATGGAATGTTTTTGTTTGTGTACTCTCTTATTTCTTTGAGCAGTGATTTTGTAATTCTCCTTGAAGAGGTCCTTCACATCCCCTATAAGTTGTATTCCTTGGTATTTTATTGTCTTTGTAGCACTTGTGAATGGGAATTCACTCATGATTTGGCTGTTTGTCTATTATTGTTGTATAGGAATGCTTGTGTTTTTTGCACATTGATTTTGAATCCTGAGACTTTGCTGAAATTGTTTATCAGCTTAAGGGGATTTTGGGCTGAGACAATGGGGTTTTCTAAATATACAATCATGTCATCTGCAAACAGACACAATTTGACTTCCTCTCTCCCTATTTGAATATCCTTTATTTCTTTCTCTTGCCTGACTGCCCTGGCCAAAATTTCCAATACTCTGTTGAATAGGAGTGGTGAGAGAGTGCATCCTTGTCTTGTGGTGGTTTCCAAAGGAAATGCTTCCAGCTTTGCCCATTCATTATGATATTGGTTGTGGGTTTGTCATAAATAGCTCTTATTATTTTGAGATAAGTTCCATTAATAGCTAGTTTATTGAGAGCTTTTAGCATGGAGTGGTGTTAAAGTTTATCAAAGGCCTTTTCTGCATCTATCGAGATGATCATGTGGTTTTTGTCATTGGTTCTGTTTATGTGATGGATTATGTTTATTGATTTGCATATGCTGAACCAGCCTTGCATCCTAGGGATGAAGCCAACTTGATCGTGATGGATAAGCTTTTTGATTTACTGTTGGATTCAGTTTGCCAGTATTTTATTGGGGATTTTCACACTGATGCTCATCAAGGATATTGGTCTGAAATTTCCTTTTTTTGTTGTGTCTCTGAAAGGTTTGGGTATCAGGATGATGCTGACCTCATGAAATGAGTTAAGGAGGAGTCCCTCTTTTTCTATTTTTGGAATAGTTTCAGAAGGGATGGTACCAGCTCCTCTTCACACCTCTGGAAGAATTCAGCTGTGAATCCATCTGGTTCTGGGCCAGATGGGCCAGAATTGATCTGTCTTGGTAGGCTATTCATTACTGCCTCAATTTCAGAACTTGTTATAGTTCTATTCAGGGATTCAACTTCTTCCTGGTTTGTCTAGGGAGAGTGTATATTTCCAGGAATTCATCCATTTCTTTTAGATTTTCTAGTTTATTTGCATAGAGACGTTTATAGTATTCTCTGAGGGTAGTCTGTATTTCTGTGAGATCAGTCATGATATCCCCTTTATCATTTTTTATTGTGCCTATTTGATTCTTCCCTCTTTTCTTATTAGTCTGGCTAGCTGTATATCTATTTTGTTAATCTTTTCAAAAAACCAGCTCTTGGGTTCATTTATTTTTTGAAGGGGCTTTCGTGTCTCTATCTCCTTGAGTCCTGCTCTGATCTTAGTTATTTCTTGTCTTCTGCTAGTTTTTGAATTTGTTTGCTCTTGCTTCTCTAGTTCTTTTAATTGTTATGTTAAGGTATCAATTTTATATCTTTCCCGCTTTCTCCTGTGGGCTTTTAGTGCTATAAATTTCCCTCTGAACACTGCTTTAGCTGGGTCCCAGAGATTCTGGTACATTGTGTCTTTGTCCTCATTGGTTTCAAATAACTTATTTATTTTTGTCTTAATTTTTTTTATTTACCCAGTAGTCATTCAGGAGCAGGTTGTTCAGTTTCCATGTAGTTGTGAGGGTTTGCCTGAGATTTTTAATCCTCAGTTCTAATTTGATTGCACTGTTGTCTGAGAGACTGTTTGTTATTATTTCTATTCTTTTACATTTGCTGAAGAGTGTTTTACTTCCAATTATGTGGTCAATTTTAGAATAAGTGTGATGTGGTGCTGAGAAGAATGTATATTCTGTGAATTTGAGTGGAGAGTTCTGTAGATGTCTATTAGGTCCACTTGGTCCAGAGCTGAGTTCAAGTCCTGAATATCTTTGTTAATTTTCTGTCTTGTTGAGCTGTCTGACAGAAGGATGTTAAAGTCTCAAACTATTATGTAGATGTGGACTACAGAGAGTCTATGTCTCTTTGCAGGTCTCTAAGAATTTGCTTTATGAATCTGGGTGCTCCTGTATTGGGTGCATATATATTTAGGACAGTTAGCTCTTCTTGCTGTGTTGATCCCTTTTTATTATTAAGCAATGCTCTTCTTTGTCTTTTTTGATCTTTGTTTGGTTTAAAGTCCGTTCTATCAGAGACTAGGATTCCAACCCCTGTTTTGTTTTTTTGTTTGTTTGTTTGTTTGTTTTGGTTTGTTTTTGTTTTGGTTTGTTTTTCATTTGCTTGGCAAATCTTTCTCTGTCCCTTTATTTTGAGTCTATGTGTGTCATTACATATGAGATGGGTATCCTGAATACAGCACACTGATAGGCCCAATTTGCCAGTCTTTGTCTTTTAATTGGGGCATTTAGCCCATTTACGTTTAAGGTTAATATAGTTATGTGTGTATTTGATCCTGTCATTATGATGCTAGCTGGTTATTTTGCCCATTAGTTGATGCGGTTTCTTCATAGTGTTGATGGTCTTTACAATTTGGTACATTTTTGCAGTAGCTGGTACTGGTTTCTCTTTTCCATATTTAGTGCTTCCTTCAGGAGCTCTTGTAAGGCAAGCCTGGTGGTCACAAAATCTCTCAGCATTTGCTTGTCTATAAAGGATTTTATTTCTCTGTACATATGAAGCCTAGTTTGTTGGGATATGAAATTCTCGGCTGAATATTCTTTCTTTAAGAATGTTGACTATTGACCCCACTTTCTTCTGGCTTGTAGGGTTTCTGCAAAGATATTCACTGTTAGTCTGATGGGTTTCCCTTTGTGGGTAACTCAACCTTTCTCTCTGGCTGCCCTTAACATTTTTCCCTTCATTTCAACCTTGGTGAATCTGATGATTACGTGCCTTGGGGTTGCTCTTCTCAAGGAATATCTTTCAGGTATTCCCTGTATTTCCTGAATTTGAATCTTGGCCTGTCTTGCTAGGATGGGGAAGTTCTCCTGGACAATATCCTGAAGAATGTTTTCCAACTTTTTTGTATTCTCCCTGTCACTTTCAGGTACACCAATCAAACATAGGTTTGGTGTTTTCACATAGTCCCATGTTTCATGGAGGCTTTGTTTGTTCCTTTTCATTCTTCTTTTCTCTAATCTCATTCTTCTTTTCTCTAATCTTGTCTTCAAAATTTATTTCATTAAGATGATCTTCAATCTCTGATATCCTTTCTTCTGCTTGATTCGTTTGGCTGTTGATATTTGTGTCTGCATAATGAAGTTCTCGTGCTGTGTTTTTCGGCTCCATAAGGTCATTTATGTTCTTCTCTAAATGCTTATTCTAGTTAACAATTCTCTAATGTTTTTCAAGGTTCTTATCTTTCTTACATTGGGTTAGAACATGCATCTTTAGCTTGGAGGAGTTTGTTATTACCCACCCTCTGAAGTCTACTTCTGTCAATTCATCAAATTCATTCTCTGTCCAGTTTTGTACCCTTGCTGGTGAGGAGCTGTGATCTTCTGGAGGAGAAGAGGAATTCTGGTTTTTGAAATTTTCAGCCTTTTTGTGCTGGTTTTTCCTCATCTTCATAGATTTATCTACTTTTGATCTTTGATGTTAGTAATCTTGAGATGAAGTTTTTGTGTGGACATCCTCTTTGTTGAAGTTGATGCTATTCCTTTCTGTTTGTTAGTTTTCCTTCTAACAGTCAGGACCCTCAGCTGCAGGTCTGCTGGAGTTTATTGGAGGTCCACCCCAGACCCTTTTTGCCTGGGTATCATCAGTGGAGGCTGCAGAACAGGAAAGACTGCTGCCTGTTCCTTCCTCTGGAAGCTTCATCCAAGAGGGGCACCTGCCAGCCAGAGCTCTCTTATATGAGATGTCTGTCGATCTCTGCTGGGAGGTATCTCCCAGTCAGGAGGCACGGGGGTCAGGGACCCACTTGGGGAGGCAGTATGGCCCTCAACAGAGCTTGAATGCTGCACTGGGAGATCCACTGCTCTCTTCAGAGCCAGCAAGCAGGAACATTTAAGTCTGCTGAAGTTGTGCCCATAGCTGTCCCTTCCCCCAGGTGCTCTGTCCCAGGGAGATAGGAGTTTTATCTATAAGCCCCTAACTGGGGCTGCTCCCTTTCTTTCAGAGATATCCTGCTTAAAAAGGAGGAATCTAGAGAGGCAGTGTGGCTACAGTAGCTTTTCTGAGAGCTGTGGTAGGCTCCACACAGTTTGAACTTCCTGGAGGCTTTGTTTACACTGTGAGGGGAAAACCATCTACTCAAGCCTCAGTAATGGCAGACACCCCTCTCTGCACCAAGTTGGAGGATCCCAAGTAGACTTCAGAGTGCTGTGCTAGCAGCAAGAATTTCAAGCCAGTATGGATCTTAGCTTGCTGGGCTCCATGGGGGTATGATCTGCTGAGCTAGACCACTTGGCTCCCTGGCTTCAGCCCCCTTTCCTGGAGAGTGAATGGTTCAGTCTCACTGGCATTCCAGGCACCAGTGGGGTATGAAAAAAAAAAACTGAAGCTAGCATGGTGTCTGCCCAAATGGCTGCCCAATTTTGTGCTTGAAACCCAGGGGCCTGGTAGTATAGGCACCCAAGGGAATCTCCTGATCTGTGGGTTGGGAAGACCATTGAAAAAGCACAATATCTGGGCTGGAGTGCATCATCCCTCATGGCAGGGTCCCTCATGGCTTCCCTTGGCTAGGGGAAGGGAGTTCCATGATTCCTTGCGCTTCCCGAATGAGGCAATGCCCCACCCTCCTTGAGCTCGCCTTCCATGGGCTGTACACACTGTCTAACCCAATGAGATGAGCCAGGTACCTCAACTGGAAATGCAGAAATCACCCACTTTCTGCGTTGAGCTTGCTGAGAGCTGCAGACCAGAGCTGTTCCTGTTTGGCCATCTTGCCAGCTACCTATTTGAATTTTTTCCCACTGTGATAGGGAGAAAAGGGGCATCTCACTGATTATTAATGCTTACAGTTCTTTACACATATTATTTTACAAAATGCCTGGTTATATCTTTTTGAAAATTTTCTATTGAGTTACTTTTTCTTATTAATGCATAGATGATTTTTATATTAAGTGTGTTAGACAAACTTTGTATTTACCTTAAGTTTTTATTGATGGTGGTTTTGAATATGCAGAACTTTTAGAATACTTCCAGCTCTCAAGGACATAGGTAATAATAAAATTAGAATATCTCACAATTTCTCATTTGCTTTAGTCTACATCATATACACAATAATCTCTTAATAACTATCTTAATTCTACCACAACCAGTTTTGTGTGTGTGTGTGTATATATATATATATATATATATATTCCCCCCTCCGCCCGGAGGAAGGGTCTTACTCTGTCAACTAGGCTACAGTGCAATTGCACAATCATAGTTCGCTGCAGCCTGAAACACCTGGGATCAAGTGATCCTCAGAGCTCAGCCTCTCAAACAGGTGGGACTACATGTTCATGCCACCATGCCCAGTTAATTTTCATATTTTTTGTAGAAACAGGGTTTTGTCATGTTGCCTAGGCTGGTCTTGAACTCCTTCCTGGCTTCAAGCAATCCTCCCACCTCAACCTCCCAAAGTGCTAGGATTACAGGCATGAACCACTGCACCAGGCTTGATTTTTTTAAAAATGTTGATTAGCTACCCCACTTCTATCCCCATGTTTAATTTCGTACTATATCTATGTGTTTACATAAACCATATGCTCATTGCCTGTTCTGTTCTTACTCTTTGACTCTTATTAAGCCATTCTTGAGTGTTTGTCTATGTGTGTATTTGTGTGTGTATAAATTAAACACACACTAGTATGTAGATAACTATCTCTCCAAGCACTTTTGTGGTCTGAAGCTTATTCTCTAATAGATTACTCAGCTATATGCACAGGAGTAACAAAAATTAAAATTAAACGATTGCAAAATAATTCAATCAGAAAATTAAAAGTCTTGTACACTAAAAATTATAAAACATTAATATAGAATATTAAAGAAGACATAGAAATATACCCTATGTTCATGGATTAGAAGAACTAATATCATTAAAATGTGTATTTTACCCAAAGTGATCTACAGATTTAATATAAACCCTATCAAACTGTCCAAGGCATTCTTTACAGAAATAGAAAAGAAAATCCAAGTATTTATATGGAACTATGAAAGAATATAGCCAAAGCAATCTTGAGCAGAAAAAGCAAAACTGAAGGTATCTCACTTCCCAATTTCAAAATAGATCACAAAACTATGATAATCGAAACAATGTGGTAATGGCATAAAAATAACAATGGAACAGAATAGACAGTCCAGAAATAAATCCATACATCTATAGTGAAGTGATCATCACAGGGATGCCATGAATACAGAATAGGGAAAAATCATCTTTTCAATAAATAGTAGTGAGAAAACTATATATCCACAGGCAGAAGAAAGAAATTTGACCCCTATCTGACACCATATACAAAAATCAACTGACAATGGGTTAAAGACTAAAACATAAGACATAAAACTATGTAACTAATAGAAGAACACAGAGGGAAAGTTTCCTAATATTGGCCTGGGCAACATTTTTTTGTATTATGGCCATATAAGCACCATCAACAAAAGTAAAAATGAGATTATATCAAACTAAAAAGTCTCTGTAAAGCAAAGAAAATAATCAGTTAAGTGAAGAGACAATGTACAGAATGAGAGAAAATATTTACAAACCATATATTTAAGGGATAATCTTGCAAAATATAAAGGAACTAATACATCTCCATTGTAAATATAAACAAATAGCCCAATGTAAAAGCAAGCAAAGGACTTGAACAGGATTTCATAAAAGAAAACACACAAATGATCAACAGATAAATAAAAAGGTGCTCAACTTTGATATATCAGGGAAATATTAATCACAGTCACAGGGAGATACCACCTCACATCTGTTATAATGACTATTATCAGAAAAAATAGCAAGTGTGGCAAGGACACAGAGAAAAGGGAATTCTTCTCACTGTTGGTGAGAATGTAAATTAGTATAGCCATTATGACAAACAGTATGGAAGCTCCTCAAAAATTAGAAATAGAACTGCTTTGTAATTCAGCCATCTCACTTCTAGGTATACAGTCATATATCACTTAATACAGAAATAAAGTATCATTAACTGCAGTCACACTTAGCACTGCTAAGTGATTCATCATATAAGAACAAGCACATGAAGTGTACTTACACAAACCTAGATGGAACAGCCTACCACACACCTAGGCTATAAGGTATTGTCTATTGCTGTTAGGCTACAAACCTGTACAGCATGTTATTATATGAATACTGTGTGTCTAAACATATCTAAACAAAGAAAAGGAACAATAAAATTACATTATTATAATCTTATGGGACTGCTATGCTACATTCAGACTGTCATTGATTGAAACATTGTTATGTGGGACATGACTTTATACTCAAAAGATATGAACTAGTATCTTAAAGAGATATTTTCACTCCATGTTCACTTCAACATTCTTAACAAAATCCAAGATATTAATACAACCTAAGCAAGTGTCCTTCAGTGGATAAATGGATAAAGAAAATAAGGTAGACATACATAGGTACACACATATGTACACAAACACACAGACAGTGGACTATCATTCAGCCATGAAAAAGAAATTCTGACATTTGCTAAAACAGATGAACCCAGAGTACAATAAATAAAGTTAAATAAGTCAGACACAGAAAGACAAATACTATATGACCGCCTATGTATGTGGAATTCCCTACATATTGAATAAGATTTGATTAGACATTATATGGCATATTAACATGGATTAGATTAATAGTAGATTAGATTATGGGAGGGGGATATGTTGGTCAAGGGGTACAAAGTTTCCATTATAAGGGCAAATATATTCTGGAGATATAGTGAACAACAGTGTGGCTGCAGTTAATGATACTTTATTCTGTACTCGAAATTTGCTAAAAGCTTAGCTCTTCAGTTACTACACACACAAAAACAATGTTAACTAGTTATGGTGAAAAATGTGTAAATTAGCTTGATTGTGGTGATTATTCAAAATGTATATGTACATCAAATAATCACATTGTACACCTTAAAATAGATACAATATTTATTTGTTAAATATACCTTTAAAAAAAAAAACAGCAATACATCTTTAAATAGGTGAGCCAGGATTTGTCTCCATCATGACCTTACAGTATTTTAAATCTTTAAGCCTTAGTTTCATCATAAATAAAACTAATGATGATTCCTACCTCGCGCAAGTTTCATGAAGGTTAAATAAAATAGATGTAATGTAAATGAAAGTCTTATTTTTGTGCCTGGCACATGGTAACAAGTACTAGGTAGAAATTAGGAGGCCAGACATGGTGGCTCATGTCCATAATTCCAGTGCTTTGGGAGGCTGAAAAGGGAGGATCACTTGAGGCCAGGAGTTCAAGACAAGGCTAGGCAACAAAGCAAGACCCTGTCTCTAGAAAAAAAAATTTTTTAATACCCAGGCATGCTGGCCCATGCCTGTAATGTCTGTAGTCCCAATTACTCAGGAGGCTTAAGCAAGAGGATCCCTTGAGCCCATGAGTCTGAGGCTGCAGTGAGCTATGATTGCACCTCTGCCCTCCAGCTTGGGCAACACAGTAAGAACCTCTCTTCTTTAAAAAAAAAAAAAAAAAAAAAAAAAAAAAA
>PVKP010032778.1:0-25615 GCA_004027715.1 Plecturocebus donacophilus | reverse complement strand
AAGAACAAAAAATATCAGAAGAAAGCAAACTCAAAAATGCTAGCAGTGGTCATATCTAGGTTGTGGCTTTGTATACCTATCATTCTTTTTGTATCTTGTTATATTATTTGGTATTATTTGAACTTTATACAATGAAAATGTGCTATATTCATAATAAGGAAAAGCAGAAATTTAAAATGAATAAATTTAAAAATCAAAATAAATATTTAATTTAAATTTTTAATTATATTTTAAGTTCTGGGATACATGTGCAGAACGTGCAGATTTGTTAAATAGGTATACATGTGCCATGGTGGTTTGCTGCACCCATCAACCCATCATCTACATTAGGTGTTTCTCCTAATGCTGTCCCTCTCCTAGGCCCCCATCCCCTAACAGGCCCCAGTGTGTGATGTTCCCCTCCCTGTGTCCATGTGTTCTCACTGTTCAACTCCCCCTAATGAGGGAGAACATGCAATATTTGGTTTTCTGTTCTTGTGTTAGTTTGCTGAGAATGATGGTTTCCAGCTTCATCCATGTCCCTGTAAAGGACATGAACTCATCCTTTTTCATGGCTGCATAGTATTCCTTGGTGTATATGTGCCACATTTTCTTTATCCAGTCTATCATTGATGGCATTTGGGTTGGTTCCAAGTCTTTGCTATTGTGAACAGTGCCACAGTGAACATACGTGTGCATGTGTCTTTATAGTAAAATGATTTATAATCCTTTGGGTGTCTTTATAGTAGAATGATTTATAATCCTTTGGGTATATACCCAGTATTGGGATTGCTGAGTCAAATGGAATTTCTATTTCTAGATCCTTGAGGAATCACCACACCGTCTTCCACCATGGTTGAACAGTTTACACTCCCACCAACGGTGTAAAAGTGTTCCTATTTCTCCACCTCCTCTCCAGCATCCGTTGTTTCCTGACTTTTTAATTTACATTCTTACTGCATGTAAGAATGAAAAGAGAAATCAATGGCTTATGCACTGGTCTTTCTGTGTGTTGCAGGGATATTACTTTCACACTGAAAACCCCTTCAAGGACTGGCCTGGAGCATTTGAAGAAGGCTTAAAAAGGCTGAAGGAAGGGGACCTGCCGGTCACCATCCTGTTCATGGAAGCAGCAATTCTTCAGGACCCTGGCGATGCGGAGGTATCTTCCTCCCTTCCTTCTGCCAGACTCAGAAAGGGCGTGTGCCAACAAGGGACAGAAAACACCGAACTCCGCCTTTCCATCAAGTAACGCTTCCCACAGGAGTTCATCGAGCTTAGCCTACTTGTTTGGAAGTTACCAATAGGCACCTGTTTTCTAACCTAATTTCTAATCGGCAGGATTGATAGTGCCTATAAATAAAGGTTGGGGACAGGAAACAAAAAATCAAAGTCACCAACCTGGAGGCTCATCAGCAGTTTCCTTTTTTTGAGAGAGAGTCTCACTCTGTCGCTCAGGCTGGGGTGCAATGGCGCGATCTCAGCTCGCTGCAACCTCCGCCTCCCGGGTTCAAGCGATTCTCCTGCCTTAGCCCCCCGAGTAGCTGGGATTACAGGTGCCCACCACCACACCCAGCTAATTTTCGTGTTTTTAGTAGAGGTGGGGTTTCACCATGTTGATCAGACTGGTCTCGAACTCCTGACCTCAGGGATCCACTCGCCTCGGGCCTCCCAAAGTGCTGGGATTACAGGCATGAGCCACTGCACCTGGCGGTTGTTTTCAAGGGACAGTATATAGTGATGTCTGGTTCTTGTGTCACACTATACATCACCCTTGGTTTACTCACTCCACATTTGTTGAACACATGCTATGTCCCAAAAATTATCCCAGGTCCTGGCTTAAAATATTGAAAACCTGGGAAAAGATACCAGTTGGAAGAACATGTTTATGGTCTGTCTGGGAAGACGGTGTAGTGTAATAAAGGCAGTGTCCGCGTGTGCACACGGTGCTGGGAGGCGAAGCATCCAGCCTGTCTGCACAGGCGGAGCCCGGGTGGGGGCGGGAATGGAAGGCGAGAGAGGAGTCACGTCTTCCTTTCCAGAGAATGCTACGTGGGGGGTCAGAGGGGTGTGAAGCATCATGTCAAGTGCAAGAGGGGAGGGGAGAATGGTGGAGAGAGAGGCAAGGATTTGCAATTCATGTGAAGGCTCTGGGAAAGCACTGGGCCCTGTACTCAGGAGAGGTACACCAGCAGATTGCATGTTAGAAAAACCCCTTTCTGGGAGATGAGAAGAGTGATGAGACCGAGACTAGGAGAGCAGCAGGAAGCTTCTGCCCTCCGAGTCCGCTGGATTCCTGAACCTGCAAAGGCCCATCCTAAGATAGTGGTAGTGTGATGCTTTCTTCTTTTGTTTGTGGGTAATTTTCAGGAATCATCACATAAGGAATGTTTCCAAGGGAATCTGCAGAAACTGTGGGCATAGGTATATACGCTGGTGCTGAGAATACAATGTAGAATAGTGGTTAAGCACCGAGGCCATGCTACCCCAGCTGCAGAGGTTCTGATCCCTGTTCTACCTGTTAGCCATGGGACCCAGGGCAAGGCATTTGAACACTCTAAGCTTCAGTTTCCTTATCTGTAACGTGGAAATCCTAATAGCAACTGTCTCACTGGGTGTTGCGAGGCTGAAATTAGTTCACACAAAGAAAGAACTCAGCTCAGTGCCTGGCACGTCAACGTTTGCCTTCATTTTTATCGTTGGTTGTACCTGATACAGGAAGAATGAGTAAACTGGTCACTAGTTAAATCTTGTAATATCTTGTTGGTCAAAAGGTTTACAGTGAAATGGGATTGAACTGAAAGCTGAAATCCGGAACCAAAATATTAGAATCTTTTAAAGATAGGCCTAGAATGGTGGCTCACACCTGTAATCCTAGCACTTTGGGAGGCCAAGGCAGGGAGGTTACTTCAGGCCAGGAGTTCAAGACCAGCCTGGCCAACATGGAGGGACCCTGTGTCTACTAAAAGTACAAAACAAAACTTGCTGGGTGGATGGCTTGTGCCTGTAACCCCAGCTACTCGGGAGGCTGAGGTGGGAGAATTGCTTGAACCCGGGAGGCGGAGGTTGCAGTGAACCCAGATCATGCCACTGCACTCCAGTCGGAGTGACCGAGCAAGACCCTATCTCAAAAATAAAACAAAGATATATGCTCATTGTAGAAGAGGAAATTATTACACTAATATGAAACTATAGGCCACCCCCTAAAAATAATAATGCCATCTTACAGTTGTAACTGTTCAGTATTTTACAAGGTGTTTTCAAATATATGATATTATTTGACACAAGGGCCCTGGAAGATTCTCTTAATGACATATTATGATCTCAGATTCATAAATGAGAAAATGAGAGCCTGTGGTAAGTAACGAACCCCAGACAAGGACCCAGGGCTTCTGAATCTATGGAGACCTCCAAGCTAAGATATAACACTGCGCACAGTGAGAATGACACCCTGGCCACAGGCTAGAAAAATGCCCCCAGAGAAAGGCGATTTCATCAACCTTTTCTTAAGAAGCATTTTAAGATACATGGAAGGTGAAATCAAAATGGAAGTTGCTGTATGTACATTTAAGAGATTTTAAAGAATCAAGGATATTTGAAGGGGGGCATAATCAGTATTTTTATGAGTTTATAAAGTATATCCAGTAATAACCCATAAGGGGAAAAGCCAAAACCATTCAAATGGCACTTTAAGATAACTGCTTTCCTCGAGTTTTGTTTCAAAATGGTATTATGGGAGTGTGTAAAAATGTTTGGGGAGTGTGTAACTCTCCCAGCCTTGGGAGGGAGAGTTACGCACTCCCCAAACATTTTTAAATCCCTACAACCCTAACATGCCTCCACCTCCGGCAAATCTGAGGACAATGTGTGTAATGAGAGGCTTCTGCTTGTGTGTCTTACTCTTACAACAGTGTGAGAGTTACTGTTCTTATGATTATATAGAGAAAAATTGCTATATTAAAAACTTCAATTCTAGATGTAAAAACATAAGCTATCTGCTTGAATATGTTCTTGATATTTACAGTAGCAAATGATTGCAAGGAAATTGTTGAGTAAATAATCAAATATCCATTCAACAAAATCCAAATTAAAAATTATGAGGATTTTGAGACATGAAAAGGGGCTTAAGGTACAATGAAATATGTAAATTTAGACTATAAAATTATGTCTACCTTATGATTGTGTTTATGTATGTTTTGTGTGTTTTAAAAGTGATTACATTAGAGGAATGAATACATCATAGGAGATTTTGTTTTGTTTTGCTTTTCCTAGTTCCTAAATCTCCTGTGAATTCTTCTAGTAACTGTTTGACTTTCATTCATACAGCGAAGTTCATATTGTACATCTTGAGATTCCTTATTGTAAACTTTATTTAGCTATATTTCTGGGCTATTTTTCCACCCCTTTTCCTCGTAATTGTAGAATTTTATATATTTATCTTTTGGTTTTAAAATATCTAATATAATGCAGTCTCAGAGATTCAGAGGTTTCCATCACACTGGGTTATAGGAAAGGGTAAACACTGAACGAGTTTGGAACTAATGACAAAGGATCTTGACCTGGATGTCACAGGAGAGTTTGAATGAAGAAATGCATGTGATATTTCTCCCTTTTATGTAGGCCTCACATCTGAGACAGGTTGCTCTGCATAGGGGATCCATCCCAGGTAAACAAACCAACCGAAGCCTGTGAGTCATGCTGCTTCATCTTGCAATATTAACATCAGTTGTCTTTCCCAGGCATGGCAGTTTCTCGGGATAACCCAGGCAGAGAATGAAAATGAACAAGCAGCTATTGTCGCCCTCCAGAGGTAAATGAAGCTAAGTGCAAAATCAAGGGCCCGGTGGATGCTTGTTAATGGACTTCCTGTTTCAGATTTGTCTTTTGATCTTTACTGCAGTACAGTGTAAAGAATTTGGCCAAGACGAGTGCTGAAACACCACATATGACTCACACGTAGCTCTGAAAAACAACTTGTAGTGAAATAACGTTCCTAACCATGTCTTGCTATCTACAAATCAGTGGACATTCAGTGGCACCAGAGAAAGCCTGTGTTAAGCCCACTCATAAAGCAGACCCATTGAATAATATCTTTTAACTTTTTAGCCTTCTGAAACATCTGAAAATATTCTTCAAAAAAAACATAAGTGGAATACTGACTAATGGTCTGGATGACATTGGGAAAGGAGGGATGGGAAGAGGGGGCATGCAAAATTACACCCTACTTGATTAGAGCTCCCATCGAAACCCTGGAAAAGCAGCCTCTACCAAACAGACTTCCCCTTGCCCTACCTTTTCTTGTAAGTACCTTTAATATAGTGCTATAGGAAGAGAATACGTGTGTGCATATACATACATATATATGTACACACACACATATACTATATGTTATATGTATATGTTTATATGGATGTACATACATAATGTATGTGTATAAATCCTATAGCTTTGGAATCTTAGATTGTAAGAATTCTAGACTCTTGAAATTCTAGGGCTTTACAGTCTTGGAAACCTAGATTTCAAGATTCTTTTGGCATCTGATGAGGTAATGGTGCCTGGGGTATGGCCCTGCCTTCAGAGCCTTTTCCTACAGATGAGAGAATTGGGGATCAGGAAGGTCAAGGTCACACGGGGAGTATGTAACAGAGACACAATGTAAACCGGACCCAGAGCTCTGACTCAGTGGTTCTTACCCCTGTATACACATGCACATTAGAATCATTTAGAGGGGAAAATGACGCCCAAGCACAGCCCAGAGATTATCATTTAATTGATCAGGACTGGGAGCCAGGAAGCAACCGTTTTCAAAACTCCCCAGGTGTTTGTGATGTGCATCCAGCGTAGGACGCTCTCTACCCAGCGCTGATAGGTTTCTGGGAGATGAGGCTCACCACAGAGCAGCATTAGATACTGTCTAGGACTTGCTACTCAAAGTCTCACCCAGAGACCGCATCTTCACCTGAGAACCTGTCAAACCTGCACAATCCCAGCCCACCCCAGCAGGCCTACTGGATCAGAATGCAGATTTTATGAGACCCCCAGAGGATTCGCATGCACTTCGGTTTGGAATCGCTGCTAGAAGCCAATGGAATCAAATGGCGGGGAGTAGGTTTGCCATTGTCTCCTGTAAACCCACATTGGCCATTCTGAAAACACAGGGATTTCCCTCTCCTTTGCAAAACACTACACAGTCTTTCATCTCTAGACGTCTACATTCAAGTTAGTTCTCTTTTATATTTAGATATTAAATGTATAAATATATAAGTACCTTTAATGTGTGTGTATACATATACACACACATATATATCCCAAATGCTATATGTATATGTTTCTATGTATATATTTATACATTATTACTATATATTAAATGTATAAATACACACATTTATACATTTAATATATGAATATAAAAGAGAACATTTATACATTAAATGTATAAATGTATACATTTAATATATTGATAGTAAAGGCCAGGTGTGGTGGCTCACACCTGTAATCCCACTACTTTGGGAGGCCGAGGCGGGTGGATTACTTGAGGTCAGGAGTTCAAGACCAGCCTGGCCACCATGGTGAAACCCTGTCCCTACCAAAAATACAAAATTAGCTGGGTGTGGTGGGTGTCTGTAATCACGGCTGTTCAGGAGACCGAAGCAGGAGAATCACCTGAGGCCAGCAGGCAGAGGTTGCAGTGGGCTGAGATCACACCACTGCATTCTAGCTTCAGTGACAGAGTGAGACTCCATTTTTTTTAAAAAAAAAGAGAGAGCAGCATTAAAATAATGATATCCCCTACTTCTCATTAGATGTCATTAGATTAACCACTAATAAATCATGTGCAGGGATAAGCCACATAGTTTTAAAGCCACTTATTAAAATTACCAAACCTAGCAGTCATTAGGGTAAGTTAAGTCTTAAAAATATGCTGAGGTCTCAGTTTTTAGGTGAATAAATATGGTGCTTTCCAAGGACTTGACGTAAACAAGCTTAACGATGCTTTTGCAGTATTTAGTTAATAAAGACCACACATTTTCTAAAGAACTGTTAGACGGTGGCTCTGAAAAAAAAGTCTGAAATTGGCTTCTTTCGTTTTCAGGTGCTTAGAATTGCAGCCCAACAACTTAAAAGCACTGATGGCTTTGGCTGTGAGTTATACTAACACTGGCCATCAGCAGGATGCCTGTGAAGCTTTGAAGAATTGGATTAAGCAAAATCCAAAGTACAAGTACCTTGTGAAGAGCAAGAAGGGATCTCCAGGCCTCACCCGGCGGATGTCCAAGTCCCCAGTTGATAGGTACCCTTCCCGTTACATTACAGCTGGCGGCAAACACCCACAGATACCATCAATCACCTAACGGGTAACACGAGCCTCACATCCCTGACACCACCCACTCCAGAATGGTTTGCAGGACAGAATTCTGCTGGAGGAGCGTCGCTCGTGAGCAAGACTGACGCTTAGACCAGGCCAGCCTCCTTCGGGCACATGGTGTACGCTGTGGGCACTCACAGGCATTTCTCTGAGTGCCACATTTTAAAGTCAAATGCCTTGGACACATAATTCCCCCAAGGCAAAGTGTAAGAGATACTAATGCTCCAAGTTTTCTCAAGCCTGAGAATTAGGAATGGGAAAAATGAAAGTCTGGTCTTCTAGAATGTTTTCTGCCAACAATAAACCCTTAGGTTAAATTCTTGCTCACTGAGGCCCTGGGAAACTCAGCTGTGGGGTTTCCACAATGGCGCTCATAGTGAGCAGAGCTCTCCTCGTGAAGACCTGACTTCGCAGTCTGTATCTGTGTAGAGCGTACTGCATGAAAATCAGCCATATTTTAAACACTCAGCATTAATAGTCCTCTTGATAAGTTATTTTAAGCAAAATTTTCCAGTCTGTAATGAAGAGACTTGTTGAAATAGAGTCAAGAGATTTAACAGTAAATCGTTGGGATTACAAGTCCAATTCTCTTTTCTCCTGTAGCTGTGTTCTGGAAGGAGTGAAGGAATTATACCTGGAAGCTGCCCACCAAAATGGAGACATGATCGACGCAGACCTACAGACAGGTCTAGGGGTCCTGTTTCACCTGAGTGGAGAATTTAATAGAGCAATAGATGCATTTAACGCCGCCTTAACCGTTCGGCCAGAGGTAAGACGGCTCAGCACACCAAGAAGCCACAGCGCTCTCTGTAGCAAGTTTTCACAGCCCACAGTGCTACAGGTTATTTCACCTCCAGTGGTTTCAAGTGATGGGCACTCATGATGCGCTGCGTGCCGGTAATACTGAAATACCTAAAACAGAAACGTTAATTACACAACAACCTGCAGTGCTAGCTGTTTGATGATGAAAGTCTTTGACAGAATTGGCCGTGAAGATGCTGTAGGGATCCACCTGGCCATGGTCTCCACCCATGAGCACCGGACAGTTTTTAGCCATCTTCCTTTCTCTGCAGAGAATTCTGGGGATGCTTGTCACTGTGGCTTGTACTGGTTGTGAGAAGGCTCTGATTTTGTCACCAGGACTATTCGCTGTGGAACCGTCTCGGGGCGACCTTGGCGAACGGGGACCGCAGCGAGGAAGCCGTGGAGGCCTACACGCGAGCGCTGGAGATCCAGCCGGGCTTCATCCGCTCCAGATACAACCTGGGAATCAGCTGCATCAACCTGGGCGCCTACAGGTGAGCCACGGGCCACGCGCAGGCCCCGGCTGCGTCACCTGCCAGGGGCTTTCCGATGGAAACCCCTGCCTTGGCCGGAGTGTGCCTCCTGCTGAGGGTGAACGTGGAGCCTGCAGCCCCCGGGCCTCTCCGGGTCTCGGTCTTTAGAGAGCAGCCGTCCGCTCGGCGTCTGGGGAAATGCGGATTCCCAGTCCCTGGCCCCCGGGAGTGGGATTCACTGGCCTGGGTTAGGACAAGTTGTCAGGGTTTTCAGCGCCTTCCAGGGCAACTTCCGAGAAATACGTCCGGCCTTTCATTTTCCACTTAAGGAAGTGGGAGCCTTGGGGGCGTGGGTAAGGGGTACCCAGCAAAATGACTTCAGAAAGTCCCAGAACCAGTGTTTGGCAAAGCAAAACCAAGAATCCAGGTTTTCTAAACTAATATAGCAACCAAGTTAGCTGGGAGAAAAAGAAAACCCAGAACCGGGTCGTAGTTTAAAATGCCTTTCTCATCCTCATCCTACGCCACTGAGATCTACGTCCCACCTTTTCCCCATGACCAGGGACTACAAACGACCTTTATTTCTTTCAGTTAATGAAAGTATGGGTAATCTTTTTTCTTTCTTTTCCCAATTTTTCTATTTTCTAAATAAACAGGTTTGACTTTCACAATTGGAAAAGGAACTAAACATTATTTTTGAACCCCATGAGAAATGTAAACCCTTTCTCATTCTCTGAAAGAGCCAGGCTTTAATAATCAGACCAGCCTGGGTTAAAATCACAGTTCTGCCATGGACCAGTTTTGTGACTCTGGGTATATAATTTTTAGCCTCAATTTCTTCACTTGTTAAGAAAACAGAGGCCAAATGCAGTGGGCCCAGCCCTTTGGGAGACCAAGGCCAGTGGATCACCTGAGGTCGGGAGTTCAAACCCAGAAGTGTTACTGCTTCTGAACTGCACGGACGCATTCTGCCACTGGCAAACCTTGAGGCCTTGAGAGCAGGTGTTGCCCTGTATGAAAAACTCTTACAAAGAGCATGCGTCAGTGGATTACACTGTGTCAAGAGGATTTTCTCAGATCGAAACCACAAAGAGCTGAATGGCTCCTTATCAAGTGGCTTGTTTTATTTTACAGGCACTGTGAAATGTGCCACTGCAGAGGCCCTGTGCGTCAGCTGGGCAAAAGCCCAGAGCTGTGTGCCACCCACTACGTGTCAGCTGTCCAAGCCCTGCTGATGTCTGTCTCCCATCCTAGCTTCACTCCTGGCTTCATCTTATTTGCCCGACCAGATTTTCTGTTTACCTCTTTCATTCATTTTTTTTTCTAGATATGTTGTGTATGTGTATTTTATGAAACACCTTAGATTCCCTTTTTTTAGAAAAAGGGAGATGGGGGATGGAAATATATAATATATATATAAAACATATAATGTAATTGTTATAATTGTTCTTTAAAAGGGAATGTAATATATAGAAACATTACATACATGTTATATATACACTATAATATTTTTATATATTTTATACATACACATATATTAAATATCTATATGCACTATATATTACATAGATACACTATGTATTATACATATATACCATATATTATATATGTACAGCTTTTAACATATATAAAGCCTCAATTAAAGGAGGCTTTTATAAAGCTCCTAGATGAGTTTTTCTTAATTGTAACTTCTTAGGGTTAGAAAAAAATATTTGCGGGGTCAATAAAGTATTTTATTGGCATTCACAGTTACAAAATTCAGCAGGGTTACTATTTGCAGGAGCTCAGGAAGGCTCATGACAGGTAAAAATGGCCAACTCCATTAAGGCATGAATTTTAAATCCTCAAGCAGAAAGTCTCCCATACTGGAGCAAGTCAATTTTAGGGTTACCAGATAAAACACAGAATGCCCACTTAAATTTGAATTTCAGGTAAACAACAAGTACGTTTTCAGTGTAAGTATCTTCCAAACGTTGCGTGAGATGTTCCTGTACAGCTGGGCTGCCATCCGTGGTTCCACATCCATGGGTTTAACCAACTGTGGATTGAATACATTAAAAAATACAATTTTAAAAAAACAATATAGTAAAACAAATGCAATGGCGTTTACATTTTATTCATCATAAGTAATCTGGAGATGATTTAAAGTATATGGGAGGTATGTGCAGGTTATATGCAAATACTATGCTATTTTATACAAGGGATGTGAGCATTCTCAGATTCTGGTGTTCTCAGGGGTTTGTGAAGCCAGTCCCCCATGGATACCAAGGGACGTTTATCTGAAGTTCAGATTTAACGAAGCATTCTGTATTTTTATTTGCTAAGTCTGGCAACACTAAGTTGGCTACTTTGGAACATATCAGCTAAGTTTTGTGGGTCTTTTGTTGTCATGCTAAATGTGGGAAATCTGAGAAAGGGTAAGCATTTTGTGCTTTTTCCTGAAAAAAAGACCATCAAGTGAGAAGTAAATTTTTTTCTTTGTTTTGAGATGGAGGCTCGCTGTTGCCCAGGCTGGAGTGCAGTGGCGTGATCTCGGCTCACTGCAACCTCTGCCTCCCGGGTTCAAGCAGTTCTCCTGCCTCAGCCTCCGGAGTAGCTGGGATGACAGGTGCCCACCACCATGCCGGGCTAATTTTTGTATTTTTAGTAAACACAAGGTTTCACCAGGTTGGTCAGGCTTGTCTCGAACTTCTGACCTCAAATGATCCGCTTGCTTTAGCCTCCCAGCTGGGATTACAGGTGTGAGTCATCGCGCCTGGCAAGAGAGACATAAATGCTAAATGGATTCTGCAAAGAAGTAGAACTTGAGGTATAAGTGCAGGCTCAGGAAACAACAACCCTCCATAGAGAAAGGGCTCAAAAGGAAGTGAGGAGCTGGTAGAAGTACTTTCCAGTTCACAGACGTCTTGGGACCGCTCCCTCAAGAACTGCAGGTGTCGGTGTACGTAGCTGTGACACTTGCTGCTCGTCACCTCACATCTCCTATAGAGAGTCAAAGGCGAGCACCACCCTGGTACCATATACAGTTACAATAAGGAGAGGAAATCGTTGGCGTGAAACTTGGGTGTAGCCCAAAATGTTACACCTTTGTCAGCAGAGCTCCAGAGTAGACCTTAGACCAACCAGTCTTAACCTTTTCAAAAACGAGGACTCCTTTTGATGAAAATTTTATCCCCCTTGATAGTAATAGTTTAGTATGAGTATAATGAGGGAACGCTGTAACATAATGCTTTTAAATGAGTGGGCTTTTTATTAATCATGACAATGTACACAAACGATTTAAACTTATTTATACATATGTGTGTGAAACATTTGAAAACTATTCACACATATACATGTATAACCTTCTGAGTCCCCCAAAAGGACTCTGAGTTCGCAAGCAAGGGTTTCGACTATCTTAGGGGTTAGACCATCTTTAGGTTTAGACTATCTTTACGGGTGGTGGGGAGGCTGGAGTCGTTTGCTGAGGTGAGTAAGTTCCACGCTTCTGTTTCTCTCCCCATCACTACATACTTGGGGCTGGAAGAAGCCAGAGAATGAGAGGCTTTCAAGGTCTTCCTTTCCCTTGGGTTCTTGCAGCTCTGAGCCTATGAGAGAAAACTGGGAGACATCAGTAGAGCCGCCGTCCTGTGAAGCAGGGGTCAAAAGGACGTCTCAAGCAGGCCCCTGTGCCCACTCACTTATAAACTGCCCTCTCTTGCTTGATTGCAAGAAACCCAGAGGAGGGGTGACTAGGACACACACTCCATTCCGTTATCCAGGTTGCCACATACACCATGACCATCTCTCACTTTTTCATTTTCAGGCAGATCTAACTATATAAATGAGCAAACTCCTGGATTGTGTGCGTTAGAATTAGAAATCCAGCCTCACTTTCTAAGTTTCTTACCAGATGCTTAATACCTACCTTCCAGGATTAAATGAGATTAAGCGTATGAAAGGTTTTTGAGAACAGTAGATGCAAATTAAAGTGGCATGATGGTTCCTGGGAAGGATGAGTTTGTCAGATGCACGCTACAAGGCTGGGGTGGAGCAGGAGTGCTCAGGAGGGTGACCCAGCAGGTTCACCTGGCACCTGGCAGCAGAGTGGACTTGTGGGCTAGAGGAGCCAGGAGGATTGCACGCAGCATCTAACTCAGCTTCTCTCTAACTCAGTGTTCTCAGACCCCTCTATACTTTTAACAGTTATTGAGAACCTCAAAGGCTTTTGTTTATGTGGGTTATATCTATCAGTATTTACCATATTAGAAATTAAACTGAAAACATTTTTAATGATTCATTTAAAAAGAATGAAACTTGGCCGGGCACAGTGACTCACACCTATAATCCCAGCACTTTGGGAGGCTGAGGCAGGCGGATCACCTGAGGTCAGGAGTTCAAGACCAGCCCAGCCAACATGGTGAAACCCCATGTCTACTAAAAATACAAAAATTAGCCAGGCATGGTGGTGCGTACCTGTAATCCCAAGTACTAGGGGGCCTGAGGCAGGAGAATCGCTTGAACCTGGGAGGCGGAGGTTGCAGTGAGCTGAGATTGTGCTACTGAATTCCAGCCTGGGCAACAGAGAGAGACTCTGTCTCAAAAAATAAAAATAAATAAAGTAAAACTCATTACATGTTATCATAAATAATATTTTTTACAAAAAATAATTTTCCAAAACAAAAACAGTTTAGTGGGAAGAGTGACACTGTTTCACGTTTTTGCCAGTCTCTTTAATGTCTTGCTTACTAGAAGACACACTCCCACAGCTCCTTCTGCATGCCTCCATTGGGATCATGTACCATGTAGTCTCTGGAAAATTCCACTGTAAGTATGCAAAAAAAAATGAAAGCAACAGGTCAAATAACATCTTAGTTTTATCATAAAAATAATTTTGACCTCACTGATCCCCAAGCTTCTCCAGACCCACTTTGGGTAAGAGCTTGCACGTAGACTGATCCAACTGCACCTCACAAAGTCTTTAAATGTCTATTACACACTCAGGGAAAGTAAGGCTTGGAAAAGACAAGAAATTTGCCTACTGCTAAATAACTGGGACTCAAGTCCAGGTGCTCAATAATAAACTCATCCCTCTAGCTGTGTTCCATATGTCCATCACTAATAGGAAAAATTAGACCAGTGTGTTTTTTAAGTAGGGCTATGTTCTTCCTCTTAAGCCTAGTTATAGAAATCGAATCTGCAAATGGATTAAGTGTTCAAATCATTCCTGGAGCAGGGGGAAATTGAATGTATTAATGAATTTGCATGGTTTTGCTATTATTCTTTCTCTCCTACGTGACACTCCTAAAATAAAATTTGCTATTTTTTTTTTTTGAGACAGTCACGCTCTGTTGCCCAGGCTGGAGTGCAGTGGCACGATCTCGACTCACTGTGACCTCCATCTCCCGGGTTCAAGCGATTCTCCTGCCTCAGCCTCCCAAGTAGCTGGGACTACAGGCACCTGCCACTATGCCCGGCTATTTTTGAATTTTAGTAGACATAGGGTTTCAACATGTTTGCCAGGCTGATCTCGAACTCCTGACCTCAAGTGATCCTGCTGCCTTGGCCTCCGAAAGTGCAGGGATTACAGGTGTGAGCCACCGTGCCCGGCCTGCTTTTCTTTTTTCTTATATTTAACAATGATTGCTCACTAAAGAATATAAAAGAATTAGAAAGTTGTTCATTTGACCATCCAGAGCACCATAAGAGGTGATTTTAGACGAAAATCGCTTAATCCAATTTTGTTTTGATTTGTTTACATTTGCTAACTCTGAAATGTGACGAATTTTAAAATATCTGTTTCTCTACCTTCTTAGAGAAGCGGTCAGCAATTTTCTCACTGCCCTCAGTTTGCAAAGAAAGAGCAGGAATCAACAGCAAGTCCCTCATCCTGCAATCTCTGGGAATATCTGGGCTGCCCTCAGAATTGCACTCTCTCTGATGGACCAACCAGAACTCTTCCAGGCAGCTAATCTTGGTGACCTGGATGTCCTCTTAAGAGCTTTCAACTTGGATCCTTGAAGAAAGAATAATGCCAGTACTAATAATCTCTGATCTGTGTAAGTGTACTGAAAAATGAAAAACTATTTTATTATGAATTTCAAAAGGATAAATCAAATATTCAAAAGGCCATGGTAATATAGCCCAAGGAAATTAATTCCTACAGACAATGCCCAGTCTCTGTTCAGATCCAAAAGCACAAAACGTTGTCTACAGAGTCAAGGTCAGGCTCAAAAGAAGAATTGAGAGACTCAAGACAAACCGAGATGAAGAAACTGTGTGTGGAATACTCTTTGCACAAGTTGCAAGCATATTGCAACCTGTGTTCTTTGGGTTTCTGTCTCCACTTGCAGCGGATGCCACATCTGAGGAGCTTGTTCATGGAAACCTGGAAGAAGCACTGCTTCAGACTGGGAAAGCCCTTCTGAACTGTCTCCTTTTGCAAGACTGAGCATAGCTGGGGCCATTGGTGCATGCACATATATTAACTCGTGACTAAAGACAGGCATTGCTTAAACCTGTTCCAATTTTAACTGTTACTGTAGCCCTTGATTCCAGAGAGGGAGCTTTGCTGGCAAAAGCAGTTTTTGCACTAGAAATTTTTGCTGTTCCCAATCTAAACTTTTCTGGGATTGTACATATGCACTTTAATATCTTATTTATGCCTTGCTGGAGTTTTGTTTCGTTGCTCCAATTTTTAACTTGGGGGTGAAAGATTTGAGAACTCAGCCTCATTAGATCAACGGACCAAATAAACAATTCCTGAAAATAGTTTTTCATAGTGTAGGGTTTTGAAGGAGTGTTTTTCTTAAAGCAGATATGATGACATAGGTGTAAATATGGCAAACAGATCTTTCCACTCATGCTTTCTGCGACTGTACGAACATAGTAAGACACAAGGCACTATCTCTCCACTCACTCTCTGCAGGGAGAAAGTCCGGTGATCTCGTGATTTCTATTGAGTTCAATTTAACTTACTTAAGTGTCATATTTTAATGGCTTCATAACTGCCCTGCACACCAATATTCCTTTTAAACCATAAATATTTTAAATAATATTTATTAAGAGTGATAAATAACATTTTTTCCTAAAAATTTGTGTTCTTAGTTTCATGATAATCTGCACTGTTTATCCCTTGCATTCTAAGTGACAGAAGAGCAATATCTTCAAACCAAATGTCACTGGATGCCGGTGATTTCGTATGAAAGAGCATGCCTCTTTGGCTCTCTGAATATTTAGCAAGTATCGGAAATTTTCTATGGGCAGTGGTGTTTTAACTGGATAAATTCCACTTAGTTCTCCAGAATGTTTTTAATGCGTTTGGGGCTTGGTGATTATTTTAAAAGCTAATTTTTTTAAAGAATAAGGAAGATTGTTTGCAAAATGCTAATCGAAATACAATTTTACCAACGTCAGGTCTGGGAAGTTAGCCCATTCTTCTTGATCTCATCTCCTTCCTTCGTCTAGAACCTTTCCCAAAGTAGTCTGATCCTTTGTCTTTATGTTCTTTGATTAGTAATAGCTCATTCCACTCATGATTATAGTTGCCCACCGAAAAACAAAACAACAGCAACAGAAACTCCACAGAATTGGGGTCAAAACAGTCTAACGTCTGAGTAATTAGCTTCTCCTGAGGGGCAGGTGCACACATGCGTATAAATTGAATGCTAGGTGCAGGAGTAAATCCTCTCCTCTGTTACATTTGAAGTCCCTGGGTTGTGAAGGGGCCTCAGCTGAACAGAAACCACAGGTCCCGGAGGCTTACGTATGCTATAGCCTATTCTAGTTTACAAAGACAAAACGCTGAGGGCACTGTGGGTTTTCATACTCATTGTCAAAGCTCCCTTGGGCCAGGTGGTAGCTCCAGCTGCTCAGCGGAAGGCAGAGGCCTTCAGGCATCCTCAGGGGCAGCAGCGAACATCCAGTCTCAGCCCTCCTCTGCCATCTCAGCAGCAAAGTGACGCTCAACGTGATTTTCAAGAATGGCATCTGAGAGTCGTGGAATTAGAAACTCAGGCCAGTAAGGACTCTTGGAGACAGCCTCCAAGCCGCCGCAGGGGCTGCTTGAAATGCCTGATGGCAAATAAGCCTGACAGAAGAGCATCCTTCCCCGCTCCTTCCTCCATCTCCATACCCTGAGCAGCAGTCGGCTTCAACAGTCCATGAGGATCCTCTGAACAAAGGATTCAAAGCAAACTCTGCAAGGGTTCTGGCCGTGATGCTGTTCTATACTTCGAGCAGCCACTGAATTTGCAGCCTGAATTTAAAGCCTGAAACTAGTATAAAGGTCAAATAATATCTGTTGCTAAATGGCAAATTCTGTGGCCCAGGTTTTATTTTGCTATTGGAACACAAACTCCAAGCAGCTGTTTTAGGGAAGACCAGACAATCTTCCATTCTCACCATTATTTGGCAATTTGCAGAGCGTTTTACTCGGACTTTCTCCAGTATATCTAGTATCCGTCAGATCTAAGATTTTTATAGGCTGTCAAGAAGTCCAGAATTATGGCCCAAGAGGAAAATAGTTGCATTTTTCAATAATATCTTTTACAAAATTAAAAACAATTATTTAAAAATGAGCGACAGTTTACAGGACTAGAGTGCCACCAAAAAATAAGTAACAGGACTTTAGAACAGTCTTTTTTGTATAAATCACATACAGTAAATGTTTGGTTTTTAAAGGGCATCTACTTTATTTTTTGGCAGAACTATTTTTGGCATGGCGTAAGATTGTCATTTAAATTACTCTTTCTATTTGAAAGGATAGGGTATCATTATTTCCCTTCTGAGGTTCTCTGAGAAGGCTTTGCGTTTCCTTTCTCATGTATTAAGGTATAACAGCCTGACAGCTCCTAGAAGGTGACTTTTTACTAGAATGGCCACTCAGTTACATAGAAGTGACTTGCAGGGGCTGACTTCGCCTGTAAATTGGATGAAAGTATAAAGGAAGCCAGTGATCACCGCTGAGTTTCAAAACATGGTATAACCATTCCTGGTAGGCTACTTCTACGTGCTGTTGCACCTTCCTGGTGAGGAGGCGGAGGGATGGAGAGAGGAGGAATAAAGATCCCTCTTACTGGGCCAGTCATGCTGACGTTCCCGTTACTTCCTCCAGAACCCACTCCCCATGACTCCTGAAAACTGGGCAGATCTTGTCCACCAAGAAACTTTAACAGACAGCGATGAGCTTGCTTTCCCAGCCAGTCTGGGCTTCTACTAGAACAGAAAAGTGTGGAAACGTAACTGGGCAGGAATGTCCACTTATGTTTCACACACTCACTCGGAGTTTCATGCCACTTTCCTCATTCTTCTCTCTAAGAGAACTACTATATTGAATCATGGGCCCCATGTCTAAATACTTGTATAGATAAATATTGCTGGCATATTCTTGCCATACAAGCGAGACTAGAGCACAGTTGCAGGTAGTCCCACTTACCATAAGAGCTTCCAAACTATCATAAACTTTGTGAGCTTGGGAATACAGAGAAAGCAAGTTGATCATACGGAGACCTTTCCTCATTTGCCCCTGAATCCGTTCCCCAAGATTGGACTGGACTTCAAGGTAGCTGTCCTGGCAGTGGTGGTGGTTGTTTCATATCTTGAGATACTTCTAGAACATTCTAGAAACAGGGTATTCTAAAGGCTTACTGTATATGCCATCCTTTTTGAACCCTCTTATTTTAGAAATGATTACACATGCACAGTTATGATTTCAACCTTGTAAAATAATTTCAAATTCATTTCCTATCCACACTTTACTCTCATTTCCCTATGATCTCAGTAGTTACAGAACTCGCTGAAATTAAACTTTTGAACTAAGAAAGAGATACATATATATATATATTTTTAAAGAGTGTTCATAGATAAACTCTGGCATAAAGGTTGTAAAAAAGCAATTTTTTAAAAGCAAAACATATAACCTCAGGTACAATAATATTGCATGCATTAGTACTTGCAAATTTGCCTACTCAGATATTAACCAAAGCATGCAAGATAACTTGACTGAATGTAAATGTACACAGTGCATGAATAAGTCTCATAGGTTAGCTTACTGTTTCTTGCCTCTATACAAGGGAGCATTTTTGTGGAATATTTGCTTTCCTTATCCTATCCTTGAGACCGTTTTCGTGCTATCACATTGAACTTGGCAGATAGTCACACATCTGGTTTGTACAGGGTTCCCAGTGCCAAAGTAATCCTCTGAAGAATCTGGGTACTTAGACATCTAAACACTTTTTAAAAAGCCAGTTGAGCCACAACAGATCCAAAACCTAAGCAAATCCAAGTGTCTGGATGCTACTAAACTAGATCATGTTGACTGTCTCAGCATATAAAGATTTGGCCTCTAAATTCTTAATAATGCATTTCAAATTTTTTCTAAAAGTTTAGGAATACATTAGAGAAACTGATATTCTAAATAAGGTGAGGAGGTTGGGGTCATGTCAGGCACACCAAAATCATCACACAGCCAGGTAGATACGGGCCTCAATTTCCATAAATGTCACATTGCGAGTGTGTGAGGTGTGACATTGTTCTGATACAGCCCTATTTGTACGGTAGTTGAACTGCTTGGGCCAAACGTCCCATGAGAAACTGGACGTGATCACCAGGTCTAAAAACACTGATATTCAGGGAGTGATGAGGTGATTTCACGGTCACTCAGAACCAACTCTGCAATCCTCTTACTGCCGTCTCCTGTAAGCCCTGTTCTATGAGGAGACCAGAAGGGGAGCAAGCAAAGCTCCGTGAGACCACAGGTCTCCTGTTAGAAACAGCTCTGTTCCTCACCCCATACACCCCGGCACCCTCACACACACACACCATGGGCCCAAAGACAGAATTCTACACGTTCACACGTAGCAGAGATCATTGTGGGGAGGCATTAAGCAGTTAAAGAGGAGAAAAAACAGAAAATTAAACTGCGAGGTTTAACAACCTCTCACGTGGCATTCTGCCTTGAACGAAGGTTCCACTCCCTGCACCCTCTGCAGAAATACCAAAATAACACAGTCCGGAGACAAGCGTGCCGATCTCAGAACTGTTTCTCAGGGCCTTCTCTGTAAGAGAATGTCACAGCAAAACTAGATGAGCAGCATGGGATACTTTCAGAAGCCTGCACTCAAAATCATATTCAGATGGAAACAACAATTAGGCAGGTCTTTGCTCAGCTGTAAAATGTGTATCATCCGTTGGGGGAGTGCTGGTGGTCTTCGAATTTCTTGGAAAGGGAAATGATGTAACACAAAAAGACTAGATGGATACACACCCGACGAGGTAATGCGAGCATCTGGCATTTTCACTGAGATAGATAACGTTTTTTGCATGGATACGACACAAGAATTCTGCCACGTGAAAAATGTGTTCATGATGCACTACATTATCAGTAGTTGAAGGAAATACAGCAAACCTAAGTTTTTACCAGCTTCCTTTCATTTTCCTCATATATCATCTAAGCCGAACTTTCTTCAATTCACGTTGCCCAAATTTGCTTACATTGGTTGAAAAAAAAAAAAAAACCATTAATTCATTAAACTTTTTACAAACTGTAACAAACATTTAACTATTTAGAAAAGACATTTCTATATATTTTGTATATCTATGAATATTACTTATCTAATCTAAAAATGTTGTTTCCAGACAAATTCTTCTGTAATGCTTCCTCATCATGCTCACAAATGTTTTAACATCTTGGGATTTCATTTTCAAGCTGAAATAGATAAGAAAAAATTAAGTTTAAATTTTTACATTGAGTTACTAAATTAATACCAATTCAAATTAAGTGACCGGTAGTAAATTAGTGGCAATGGGGGGGTGGATTTTAAAGTTACTGGCATATTATGTGATACTGTATCAGTGATTTAGTGAAATAACATGTATCATAGCACAACTCTGTTGGGTATTAAGGCTTCATCTTAGTATTTCCCTGCATTGCTCTTTGAAATAAAATTACTACCATAAAAATAACCTCTTATCATATCGATGTGTTCACTCAGTTGGCTTCTAATTTGCGTACCAAGATTAAGGTAGTATTTTTGTACTATTAGTGGAAGCATGCCTTCCCTTTTTCACACTATTAAATTGTATTTATATTTGTGCAGTTTTAAACTACGTTTTCAAATAAACTTTGCGGCTTCAAGGTCTTTCAGGAATCTTTCAAAATGGGATTTGGGGATCAGAAATGCTTCTGAGCAGATGGAATCCAATTTGTACTACTGGCTAAAGGTCCTTTTATTGAATGTCACTACATATGATTTTGCATGAGTTATCTGGAAATCAGGAATGCATTTTTGGATATACAACAAAACTTTAAAAATCTTCCTCCTTTGTTAATTTTTTAAGACTAAAATATTATCTAACCCGAAATTGAATTTTGTGATTCTTTTAGAATAAAAATATTAAAATAAATTTCAGTTTTAGGGTCTTCTGGTTTTTTGGTCAGTCAATAAATATTTAGGTACAAATTATGTGCTGGCACCGTTCTGGGCGCGGGACACAGTAGTAAGGGAATGAAATCAAAATTGCTGTGGAAGAACTTAGATTTCTGTGAAAGGACACCCACAAATACTTTAACAAATAAGAATGCCATGTGCTACAAAGTACTAGAAGAAGGCAAATGAGTTATCCTGAGAACGAGCCGGGGGGCACCTTTATCTCTAGGTGGTCAGGAAAGTTTCATCTTACGTGGCATTTGGGCTGAGATTTGTCGGCAAGGGGCGTTTGGGACAACTATTTCACACCTTCTCCTCTCTCCTCAGATCCCTAAATTCGCCCATCATTGCTCTCAACTGATGAAATTACATCCTATTTTGCTGAGAAAATAAAGCAGGAAAAAGAGCTGTCAGACTCTCTCAGGACTGTGTCTTCTCACCACTGGCAGCCGCACTCCTGGCCTCAGCCTTCCCCTATTGCCACAGTCTGTGTCCTCCCCAAATCAGCGCCTCTCTTCCGTGGCCTCAGCCTTCCCCTATTGCCACGGTCCTTCTGTGTCCTTAGCTAAATCAGCTCCCCACTTTGTCACCAGATCCCGTCACCGTTTCCCTGCTCGAGGACACCTTCCATCTCTCTCTCACACCCTCAACATTTCGTTTTCTATTTGACCAACTTATTTCTCACATTTAAAAACAAAAACCTTCCCTTGACCTCACCCCATTTCCCATCGGCCACCACTCCCTTCTTTGCTTCTGAGTGCAGTAAGACTCCTTGAGGAGCTGGCTGCGTTCGTCATCTGCAGCTCCTCTCCCACTCTCCTCAACCCACCCCTTGCACCGTGCCTCCAAAACTGTTCCCACAGAGACCACCCGGGGCCTGGGCTCTCAGCCTCAGCTCACTTACCCTGTAAGAGTTACTGGAAGGCGGACCACTCTCGCCTCCTTCTCTTAGCTTCCACTCCAGGCACCGTGCTCGCAGCTTCCATCCGCCGTGAAGGTCACTCCTCGCAGCCTCCCTCGTTAGCTTGTCTTCTCCCTGACTTCTTGGGTGGAAACGCCCAGTGTTCACAGTCCCTGGACTTCTGTGTCCTGTGCGCCTCCGTTGCTGACTGTACCCAGTCCCATTGTTTCAAATATCATCTAGAGGCCATCAAGTCCCAAGTTTCCATCTTTAGTCCAGAACCCTCTCCCAAAATGAAGTTGGCTATCCGGCTTCCTGCTCATCAGCCATGGAGTCCTGATGGGTGTTTCAAACTCAGCATGTCTTAAACTGGACTTTGCAGCCATGTTCCCCCACCATTACCACCCCAACCCCACCAAGCCTTCCCCGTCTTAGTTCATTGTAACTACACTCAGCTCCTCAGGATGAAAACTTTGAGGTTAGCTTTAGCCACACGCATTCCCTCAGACCCTCCACCCTATACCTAGGAATTTGCGGGTCTCGCCTTCAAAGGCATGCCGCATCTGACCACTACCACCCGGTGTGAGCCATCACCCTCCCACCTTGCCCACCACAGGAGCCCCAGTCTTTATCCTTGCCTTCCTACCGTCTCGTCTGAACAAGCATTTATGAGACTTGGGTGAGATTGGGTCGGTGCCCTGCTCACGGCCCCACAGTGGCGTCTGCTGCGCTCTGGAGTGGAGCCCTTCCCAAAGCTGCCCGCCCCTCTGAGCCCCTGTCCCACTGCTGCCCTCTCTTGAGCCATACTGAGCCTTTTGATGCTCCCTGACAGCAGGCACCCCCCCACTGTGGGGCCTGGGCACCAGCTAGTCCCTCTGCCAAGCATATTTTCCCCAAATACCCCCCAGATGACTCCTTACTTCCTTCGTCTTGGTTCAAATCTCACCTCCAAATGGTGTTCCCTACAGACCCGATTTCCACTGCGATCTGCACCCTCAGCGCTCCTGTGCGTTTTATTTCACAGCACTTATACCTCTTGTTACAGATTCTACTTATTTTTGATGTTTAGTATCTGTCTCCTTGCTAAGAAATAAAACGAAACAAGGGCAGGAATCTTATCTTTATTTACAGATACATTCTAAGAAAAGAATGCATAGCACCTAGTAGATGTTTACTGTTTGTTGAGTGATGAGCCATGCTATTTAAATCCACAAAATTAACTGACTTAATGATGTTATCTCCAGAAAAATACTCTTGGAAAAAAGTCATCAATGTTGGCATAATTCTGATATTTTAAAAAATCTTTTAGACTGAAACAAATGGTCAAACCCTCCATAGAGTCAATGCCAAATGAAAACGGTGATGTAACAGACCCCGTCTTCACCGGATTGTCGTACGCTTTGTGTGACGCACCCCAGGTATGACTATGCCCACTGTAAAGATGAAAAGACTGAGTCTCAGGAAAGTGTGTTTCCCGAAGTCACACGGCTAGTCTGTGTTGGAAACAGGACTTGACCTCACGTCTGTGCCTCCACTCCAGCCACAGGGACAGACTTTCCTAGTTGACTTTGAAATGACGGCTGCTTCCCAGTCAATTCCCACCACAGCTAGAGTTTGTCACCCACAGCACTGAAAAGCGGGACAATTCAACAGTGCATCTTCACACGGAGACCCCCTCAGCACGCTGGGACAGAGACGGTGGCCGGCCGGGCGCGGTGGCTCACACCTGCAATCCCAGCACTTTGGGAGCCGAGGCGGGCGGATCACCTGAGGTCAGGAGTTCGAGACCAGCCTGGCCAACATGGAGACTCCCCGTCTCTACTACAAACACAAAATTAGCCGGGTGCGGTGGCGCGTGCCTGTGATCTCAGTTACTCGGGAGAATCCCTTGAATCCAGGAGGCGGAGGGCGTGGTGAGATCACAGCACTGCACTCCAGCCTACACAACAAGTGTGTCTAGACAACAAGAGCCTACACAAAAAAGGAAGAAAAGAAAATGGATGTGAGTAACGGGGGCTTGCAAACATTGTCCCAGAAACGTCAACCTTCTCTGGTAGCAAATAATCCTTCGCTGTCTCAACCATTCCCTGCTTGTTTTATCTCCCTCCCCAAAACGGATGGCGGACACTGAAGCTGGTCGTTGACTTGGACTTTTAAAGATATGTAGCTTCATTCTTCCAAAACAAACCGAGCACGGAATGGATTTCTGAGCAGCAGTTAACGTATCCTATGTGGTGGGCAAAATAATACTCCCTGCAAGGACGTTCCCATGCCAACACCCGAAGCCTGTGACTGTGTTACGACACATGGCAGCAGAGACTCTGCAGATGTGATGACGCTGAGGAGCTTGAGAAGAATATTCTGGATTATCTGGCTGAGATCCATGTCATCACGAGGGTCTTTTCTTTTGAGATGGAGTCTCGCTCTGTTGCCCAGGCTGGAGTGCAATGGCACCGTCTCGGCTCACTGCAGCCTCCGCCTCCCGGGTTCAAGCGATTCTCCTGCCTCAGTCTCCCGAGTAGCTGGGATGACAGGCGTGCACCAGCACACCCGGCTAATTTTTGTATTTTTAGTAGAGGCGGGTTTTCGTCACGCTGGCCAGGCTGGTCTCGAACTCCTGGCCTCAAGTGATCCCCAGCGCGGCCTCCCACAGTGCTGGGACTGCAGGTGTGGGCTGGCACGCCGGGCCCACAGGGTGTTTCTAGAGGGCAGTGAGTGAGCCGGGGAGACGTGGCTGTGAGGCCGGAGGTGTGCGGAGACCATGAACCCCGGAATGTGAGCGGACTCCAGAAGCAGAAAAAGCCGGAATTGACTCTCCCTGAAGCTCCCCTGCCCACACCGTGATTTTAGCCCCACCCGTTTGTGTACTAATACATGTGTTATTCTAGGCCACTGAGTCCGTGGTCATCTGTCACAGCAGAAAGAGAGGACTCAGACGCCTTAGAGACGCGTCACAGAGACCCTGACACCTCTGGGCGCAGCGTGTGCCCATTCTGCTTTTGTCTTGTTAAGGGGGCCGTCAGCACACCGAGCGCCAGGGGACAACAGGAAGGTCTGTGAGGGACACCAGCAGACAAACCCAAGGCAGGAGACCCCGCCTGTCCCGGCCCCTGCCGTCCGCAGAGGTACCGACGTCCCCTACCGAGGTTCCACCGCGACACCCGCCTGGGAACACCAAGAACCCCGGAAAAGAAAAAGATTCATCATGTCTCAAGTTACTGTTGCACCGACATATAAAACAGTCAATGGCAGAATGGATTTCCTTGGCATTTTTCAAAATTAGGGAAAAAAGAGCCATGAAGGGCCTCAGATTGTGAGAATAGCTTTTAATTTAAAACAATTGAAGCAATAAATCATCCAACTCTCTTTCCATCACAGGCCAATCCGCTCCCCAAACATTGGATATAGTTTAACAACAACTGTGACTAGTGCAAAATAAAACACAACTCTTTCAGGAGCCGACATCGCAACCTGCTGGACAGGTGGGCGCAGGGACAGACTGGGCGTCGGCCAAGGCCGGGACAGGTTTCCACAGCACGTGCACACGCCCAGCCTTGAGCAGACTCACAATACCCGGGGGGAACCGTGGGGGGACCTGGCCTGCAGTGAGACACCGTGTGTGGGTGACGTCCTCGGGGAACCACAGGGGGACCTGGCCTGCAGTGAGACACCGTGTGTGGGTGAC
>PVKP010032777.1:0-25608 GCA_004027715.1 Plecturocebus donacophilus | reverse complement strand
GCCTCCGTAATGGCGGGTTGCCTCGGCAACGGCACGCTGCCTCCGCAATGGCGGACTACCTCTGTAGTGGTGGAGTGCCCGTAATGGCGGACGCCCCTCCCCACAGAACTGGACCGTCCCGGGTTCAGCTGTGCCCGCTGCGAAACTCTTAACCAAGAGCACTTCCAATGGCTGTTTTAGCCGAGCCTGATCACCTGGCTCGCTGTCTCAGAGCCTTTTTTTAGTTGAATGGTCGACTCCCAGGTGTTCCAGTCGCCTGTTGAAAAGGCGCCGGGATCTGTGTGATTTCCCCTGCGGGGACACACTGCGCAGGCTGAAACAGTGGCGCTGAGATTCATAGTGCTTTTTTGCCTGGGAATCTCCTGGGCTGGCTCCCTGATTCAGTCCCCTTTTTAATCTGCCTTCCCGTAGCTCCACTCGCCAGTTAAAAGGGCACACAGACCAGTGTATTTTGTGCGGAGAACCGCTGTGCCGGGGCGCCGGCAAAGCAGCCGCGCCGGCCGAAACAGCCGCACTGGCGACCCGTGGGGCTGCTCCGCCTGGGGATCTCCTGGTCTGGGGGTAATAAAAATCCGTCTGGAAATGCGGCGTCCACTCACCCTCTGCACTTTCACTGGGAGCTGCAATCCTGAGCTGCTCCTAATCTGCCATCTTGGATCTCTCCTTTCATTCTTTTTTTAAAAAAAAAAATGTTGCAAATAGAAATATTTTTGCCATTTTATGTCGCACAACTTGTCCTCAGTTGAATAAATACCAATATACATTGTTTTTAATTACTGCAAAGTATCCTATTATGAGAGTCTGTCCTAATTTTAATATTACTTTGTATGTCTCTGAATATGCATTGTTTCTCTTCTTGAATAATTTCAATTTTCCCAATGATCAAGGACAAATTTTGTCCCACTGTTCTCTTACTCATTATTTCCATGTTGGCTGAATTCAGTCTGGATGATATTTGCTGTTCTTCATCAGCTTTGTCTCTTCTGTTTAGAATTGCCACGTATCTGTTTACTCTAGTGGAACAAAAGGAATGTCTTAATTCTCTGTGATGTTGCTTTTACGAAAGACAGTCCTTTAACTCAACCGCTTTAATAGGCTTTATTTACTCAAAACATGCAGACTCTTTCATATGACTTTCATGCTGATTTAAAAACTGCTGAAGGTCTTTCGGCATTGTGTCTTGTATTTTATGATATAGAACATATACACACATAAGTAAGAATTAATTCTATTAAGAAAGAATGAGTCTACCTATCTGTACTCCCCTTCTATTTTAAAAATGGGATATTGAATCAATGTCCAAAGTGTGATTGACTTCATCTAAATATATTTCCAAAGAAGTACATGGAAGGAGTCTCTAAACTGTTTGAAGATACAAAAATAAGGAGTATACATAATCTATTAAATAGTCAACATAAGCTGAATCATATGCAATATACTATAAATCCTGTCCAGTGGGATTTTGATATTAATTTACAACTGGTGTGTAACTATGAGAATTTCCCTTATTCTATCAGGCATAGATTTCTCTTTTCACATAATGTAGATCCTGCTGATCTTCCATACAGGAGTCACGATGAAATGTAATGCAACAAAGTACTGAGAAAAAAGTCCTTTTTAAAATAGTGAAGGGAATATTGAGAACACGAGGATTCAAACAAAGAGGGGATAAGTAGTCTTTATAAATTCTTGGTGAAGCAAGAGACGAATGAAGATATGAAAGCCAATATACATGATAGATGCTCCAACTTGGGACCTCAACTGGGTCCAGTAAGAAGAAATTCTTTAAAGAAGGATGTACTCCGGGGTTGTTAGGCGGAGTCTTTGTCTTGGCTGAGTACCTTCTTGTCTGGTTTCATAGCATTCCTTTTTATGATTCCAAAGTAATGTAATTCTCAGGGATCAGAAGCTTCTGGAAAGAGCTCAGATTATTTAAACAAAGAAGACTAATTTCCAACTTCCCAAGCTTTGGCAGAACAAAAGCACCAATTATTGCATAGAAAACTGAGGTGCACTGGTGGCCAGAGGTCATCAGAGCTAGCAGGCGGTCAAGAAGAACTTTGATGTTATGAGCTCTCTTACAAAGAAACAAACAGCCCTGGGTATTGGCTCAGAGAACAATACCACATTACTATTGCCCAAGTAAGTTCTTGCTATTCCTTCTAGCTGGCATGCTCTGGAGGCAATACATTTTCTTCCTCCTCCTCTCTCTCTCTTTTTCAAAATGTCTGTTGGTACTTTTCATTGTCTCTATACACCTTGACACCATTGCCTCCCCCTTGAATATGATCTTTTCATTTATTTTTATTTTTAAAAATTTTACTTTAAGTTCTGGGATACATGTGCAGAATATGCAGGTTTGTTACATAGGTATACATGTGCCATAAGTGGTTTGCTGCATTTATCAACCTGTCATCTAGCTTTTAAGTCCACCATGCATTAAGTATTTGTCCTAACGCTTTCCCTTCCCTTGCTCCCCACCCCCGACAGGCCCCAGTGTGTGATGGTCCCCTCCCTGTGTCCATGTGTTCTCGTTGTTCAACTCCCACCTATGAGTGAGAAAGTGCAGTGTTTGGTTTTCTGTTCCTGCGTTAGTTTGCTGAGAATGATGGCTTCCAGCTTCATCCATGTCCCTGCAAAGGACATGAATTCATTCTTTTTTATGGCTGCAGAAAGTGATCTTTTTTAATGCCCTATTATTAGTTGAAAATAATATATATATCTTGATAAAGTTAATAGATTTACCCCAAAAGACAAATCCCTTGATAATTAAAAAAAAAATAAATTCATCAATGTCTTCTAATTTACTTTTCTCCAACCTGATTTCTTTCAGACCTTGGGCTCACGCTAATTTTTATAGCCACATTAGGGGGCACTGTTGAGTTATAAACCCTCTCAATAGTGTTTGCCTGTTTTTTATTAATGCTGAACTTGCAACTCCTTTCATTTATGTCAGTATTTCACCTTCTGTGCTAACAGTAGGATATGAAAAAGACATGTAGATTTGCTTCCAGCACAGAAAAAAATAATGATGACTTAAAACAGTACTTGCTGGAAGATGGGGAAAGAAAAAAATGCATTTTTGTGAAGGAATACTATTTTTTTCTTGGCATTTTTGGGTTCTAAATTTACATTAGTGATACAGCCAATATACAAACCACAGTTGTAGCAACCAGAGGAAGAAACAGGATATGACCCCTTTTGTAAGATGCTCATAATATTCCCAAGGAGGCAGGAGAAAACTCCATTCATCTGTAGTTTATTCAGAATATTCTTTTCTGTTGCTTGTCATTTTGGAATGGATTTAACTGTTGCTAAAAAGTTACAGGAACAAAAGCCTCATAGCTAGAAATCATCTGTTTCTTTACAAAACAAGTTCACCCCAGATCAGCCACGTGACTTGCCCCAGCAGTGCCCAGCCCTCTGACCGGAGTCTTGCTGGAACAGCATCTCTTTTGGGACTGAGAAATAATTTACGTTCTAAGTCCTTCCTACCATTTCTCTCAAGTTTGGTGCCTGCTGTGATGGCGAGTTCTTTTTCCTTTAAACCAGATACTGGAAAGTAAACCTAAAAACCCAAATCCCTTCAACAAAGAATTAAATGTGCAGATTTGGGATAAAATAAGCCACAAATATTTGACCACTATCATGATACACCAGTGCAAAAATTTACAAAAATTGTCCAGGATGATTGAGTTTTCTCAGTGGTAAAGCTAGCATAGCATCTAAAACAGTTGGCGATATTATTTAAGCTGAACCTCAAAGATTCTTACATTTATTTTTGATCTTTTGTGTTAACAGAGTCAGAGCTAAATCTTTTGTTACCTATACTTAATATAATTATTATCATTTTACAAATATTTTAGAAATGATATGTTCTTAACTTCCATTAAAAAGCATTTATTAAAAACACACATTTGTTTATGTAGTGCACAACCAGTTTTTTGGTGATTCTTGTTGACTCGATGTTCATTCTCCACTGAGGCACCAAATATACCCGGGTTTGTGTCCCAGTGCAGCGGGTGTATTTGATTCTCTGAGTCTCAGATTAATGAGGATAATAATACTTTCATCATAGTGGCTTTGTAAGAATTAAATGATGCATTAATGTGGAGTAGCCAAGTAGGCACAGTATTCAATGGGATCTAGTGTGCTCCTTTTTGCATTCACTTAAGAGCAGCAATGATGTAATATACAGAAACAATGAGTCCAATCTGCTGCATTGTTGTGTGTTCTCACATGATCCTAGAAAAGTATCACAAAGGCAAAAAAAAAAAAAAATTAGAAAGGGGTAATGCTTATTTCTTGCATTATGATGTCAAAGAAAGAACATATATGGTATTTAAAACCTAGACTAAATTTGAGCTATTTATAGAATAAAGTTGAGTGATTTATACTTCAGAATATTTTAATCAAAGTTTTGTGAATAACTTTAGATCAAAGAAATGAATCACATAATCAACAGAAGTACAGCCTGTATTTCTTTAATGCTTCATAGTCATACTTAGAACATTTAATTACTTCATACTTATATGAAGTACAGCCATTTTGGAAAATAGTGTGGAGTTTCCTCAAAAAACTAAAAATAGAATTGTCATGTGATCCAGCAATTCCACTTCTGAGTACATATCCAAAGGAAATAAAATCAGCATGTTGTAGACACAGGTACATTTTTGTGTTAATTGCAGCATCATTGACAATAGCCGAGGTATGGAAACAACCAAAGTGTCCACCAATGGATGGATGAACAGATTGAAAACTGTGGGCCATGATTGCACCATTGCACTCCAGCTTGGGTGACAGAGTAAGACACTGTCTCAAAAAAAAAAAAAGGTGCTTACTGTCACTCGTTGAAACTACACTAAAATATTTTAACCCATGAAAACCTATAAAATAACAAATGATAAGAAAAAAACAGTGCTACGGACGAATATAGGTATTGCTGATAAGAATATGTTCATGTGCATATGTGTGTATGGAATTAAACAATACCATTTAGTCTTTAAAAAGCAGAAAATTCTGTTATTTGCAACAACATGGATGAACCTGGAGGGCATTTTGCTAAGTAAAATAAGCCAGGCCCAGGATGACAAATACCACATGATCTCACTTACATGTGGAGTTTTAAAAAACTTGAACTTGTAGAAATAACGAGTAGAATGACCAGAGGCTGGGAATGGGGAAGGTAGACAGGGAAAGAGGAGATATTGTCAAAAGATACAAAGTTGCAATTAGGAGGAATAAGTTCTGGTGATCTATTGTACAGCATGAGAACTATAGTTAATAATAATGCACTACATACTTTAAAATAGCTAAAAGAGAGGACTTCAAATGTTCTGGCCACAAAAATGGTAAATATTTGAGGTGATGGACATGGTAAGTGTTAAGTGTAACAATGTATACGTGTGTTGAAACATCACATCATACCCTATAAATAGATACAATAAAAACAGGAGAAAAGATAGTTTAAATTTCTATTGTCATTAATTAGTGTGAAGGAAAAATTAAAGAAAGGTATCGTAGGCTGGGTGAGGTGGCTCAAGGCTGTAATCACAGCACTTTGGGAGCCTGAGGCGGATGAATCACCAGGTCAGAAGATCGAGACCATCCTGGCCAACATGGTGAAACCCTGTCTCTACTAAAATAAAAAAAAATATTAGCTGGACGTGGTGGTGTGCACCTTTAATCCTAGCTACTCAGGAGGCTAAGGCAGGAAAATCGCTTGAACCCGGGAAGCGGAGGTTGCAGTGAGCCGAGATTGCACCAACATACTCCAGCTTGGCCACAGAGCAAGACTCGATCTCAAAAAAAAAAAAAAAAAAAAAAAAAAAAGAAAGGCATTGTAATAAAAACAGGTTTTCTTAATTTAAGAAATATGAAAAATAACTTTTGAAAAGGTAGTAGGGCTTGAGGTCCAAAGGGTACAAGTGAATGTAGTATAAATGGATATTAAAAAAAATAGTTTTTCTTTCTTCCTTATACTCTGCTATCCATTGTCCTTCCCCGAGGCAGGTACTGATATATTTTTGCGTATCTTTCTATGGAGAGAGATAGACCAATGGGTATGAATCTGGATACAGATATAGATGTAGACATAATCATTTCACACATTTGGGATATATCTTTAGGATAAATTACTAGAAGAAATTGCTGATCACAGTCTTTGTGCATTTTTAATGGTATATGGCTAAATTGCCATCTTATCCTCTACAGAGGGCAATTTAGCATATAACCATTATAAATAAAACTATATATCTTTCTCTCTATAATTCCATATGCTCATATGCACATGAATATATTCTTATCAGCAATACCTATATTCTTCAGCGGCAGTTTTTTTGATCATTATTTTATAGGTTTAAATATTTTAGTGTAGTTTCAACGAGTGACAGTAAGCACCTTTTTTTTGTTTGTTTTGTTTCTGAGACAAGGTCTCACTCTGTCACCCAGGTTGGAGTGCAATGGAGCAATCATGGCTCACTGCAGCCTCAGTGTCCTGGGCTTGGGTGATCCTTTCCTCTCAGCCTCCTGAGTGGTTGGGACAACAGGCACATGGCACAAGGCCGGGCTAGTTTTGGTATTTTCAGTAGAGACAGGATTTTGCCATGTTGCCCAGGCTGGTTTTGTGCTCCTGAGCTCAAGTGAACCTCCCACCTCAGCCTCCCCAAACGCTGGGATTACAGGAATGAGCCACTGTGCCTGGTGTTGTAACACCTTTTAAGAGCCATTTTCACTTTTTCTGTGAATTGTTTTTTCATATCCTTTACCCATTCTTAATTGGACTCTTTTTCTCACTAATATTTAAAGATATTTGGAAAATAAGGCCTTTGTAATCTCAATTATAGTTTTTCCAGCTTTCTATTTATCTTTTGGCTATTTTTATAAATTTTAATATGCAGACATATAAAATTGTTTTGCAACCAAACCATTCTAAGATTATAAGAACATAGAATTTGCCATATGTGGAATCCCTATGTGTATTTTGATATGTTTAGTGTTTAGAACACTGCATTTTAAGAGAATGTTTTCTTCCTTTCTGCTGGAATTATTGTCTTTTACTCTAAAAATATAACAAAAATATTTCTAAAAGAGTTGGGAGAGACCAACTTGAATTATAGAAATGGATTGTATTAAAGAACATACAATATCTGAGAGTAGAGTAAGGGTTGATGAATAGAGATAAATGATTTTAATTGGCACATTGATTGTATGTCTGTAAATGAATGCTTCTGATGAGCCTGAAACTAGTCCTTCTCTTAGTTGGTTCTTTTAAGATAATTTTAGTTTAAGAAGAACCTCTGTGAAGTCTTCTGGCATTGGCTTTAGAAATATCCCATTTGTATGGCCGATTAATTTTTAGCATTCCTGGGCATATCTGTTGTATATGACAGGTGCATTTTGCCCTGCCCAACAGCACAAAGTTACACTCATTACATAAGGTTGGAAAATGTTTTATTAATGACCTTGTTTACGTTATTGATATATGTATGTATGTGCACACACACACACACACACACACTCACACATGCATACATTTCCCTATAAAGGAGAATGCTCAACAACAGATAATTTCCAAGCTATTTCTTAAAAACCAGTAGGCTACAATCTGATGAGATTTCTCTACACTACTTGCAGTGCTTCAAGCCATCATGTATTATATTTGTAAATATTTAAACAATGTCACTGGGAGAGATTTTTGTTTATGAAAAGTTATTGTAGAGATGTGCTTGAAAAGCATTTATGTAATCGTGAAAAGAGTTTCTCAGTGATTGAAAATGGTTAAGGTGAGAAGCTGGTTCTCTTTACCAGTTTCTTCTCGGTCCCTTTCAGAAGTCTCTGGTTTGTCCTACTAAATGGCTCCCCATGGTTTTACTCAACAGCTGTAACTTAAGACTGTCAGGGCTTGTTTCTTTGAGTGAAGGCTGCTGAATTGCTCTTTTTCCAATAAATATAGAGTCTAATTTTTTTCATGTTAACCAGACAAAGATTCCCTTTGAAACATGTAGTCTGAGCACCAAACACTGGACTCATTGTGTCTGAAACAATAAGTGCCACATTCAGTCTTTAGAAATGGTGACCAATTTGCTTGTATTCAAGAACCATAGGAGTTTTACACATCTACAAAAGTGATTCACAGTTGAGTTTTCAATAATGCTAATACTGCATGTATGAGTGTGAATGCTGTGATGTGTACAGTATTATATCCTGACTGTTATATGCCTGCCACTCACAGATCAGCTTTGGACTTTTCATGATGAATTACTAGTCATTCACCCAGTGACTTCAAATGAGAGTAGAAAGAATTCCTGTGCATGTTTAGTTTTTCATATAAGCATATAGAATTTGATTATAACTGTCATACACATTCTGGATGTGATGTGGCACTCAACATTAGGGATTGTCTTATAGGAGTTACTCCAGGAGCAGACACTGAATAAAGAATTTATGTGCAAATGATATTAGGAAATTGCTCTCAGGAAAAACTGGTAAAGAAGTAAGAGAAGCAGATCAGGCAAAGGAAGGAATCCAGCCAAGGGTACAATTTCAGGCAAAATTGTAGCCTCAGTTATATTACACAGATGAACAGTAGAGATTAAATTATAGCTCAGAATTTGTCCCAGTTTAAGGCAAGGAAGCTGGACCTTCACAAGCCAGACATTGTTGAAAGGACACTTAGGAGTCTTAAACTCTCAGCTCTTTCCAACTCACCACACAGGCAAGCCAAGTGGCATCCGTGGCTGAGGGCAGTCTTCTGAAGATAGCCATAGATGCAGGTCCATGGAAGCAGAAGCACAGAAAAGCCTGGGGTGTGTTGAAGTGGGTACAAAGAAATGGCAGAAGGGCTTCAGGAGGATCTGGATCTAGTACCAGTAGTTGTTTGCTGCAAAGGTAATTGGGAAATAATACTGAAGAAATTCTTTTCAGTGATTAAAAGTAATTTATTTAGTGATTCTACTACATTTTATATATGTTTAAAAGTTGTTAGGTAAATGATTCTGATCAGATATTCACTTAGTCAAGGACTACACTACAGGAAATCTTACTCTTCACTATTTCTCAAATACACCACACATGCTTCTGTCTCAGGGACTTCATATTTGTATCTTTTGCCAAGGTTTCAGCCCACAGATTGAGTTTTGGTAAAAAGCAGGAAAAACATAACTTCATGATTGGTCTATTTCACCTTGATCTAGCCCTGCTGTCATTGGCTAGATGTTACATACCTCTTAATGTCAGGCAATATGAAATATACATGTTCATGAAGTGTTCTTGCCCAAAACTATTTAAACAGAGCCTTATCAGACCTTTCCCTAACTTCTGGTTTATAATACAAATATTATTTTTTATTTTATTTTGTTTTATTAGACAGAGTCTGTCTCTGTAGGCCAGGCTGGAGTGCAGTAGCATGACCTTAGCTCACTGCAACCTCCACCCCCTGGGTTCAAGCAATTCTCATACCTCAGCCTCCCAAGTAGCTGAAACTACAGGTGCTGACCAACATGCCCAGCTAATTTTTGTATTTTTAGTAGAGACAGGGTTTCACCATGTTGGCCAGGCTGGTCTTGACCTCAAGTGATCTGCCTCAAGTGGAGGCCTCAGCCTTCTAAAGTGCTGAGATTACAGGCTTGAGCCACCATGCCTGGCCCAAATATTATTCTTTCATACAGTCAATGTTGTTTTAGAACATTCAATTTATTCACATATTTACACTTGCTTTCCTCAACCTCCCTTCTTGCATGTCAGTCCTTCCGTCTGGAATCATTTTTCTTCTGTCTAAAGTGTGTATTTTAGCACAGTGCTGACCAATACAGTGACCACTAGTCACGTGAATATTGAGACTTGAGATATTGCTAGCTTGAATTGAGATTTGCTGTAAGTGTAAAGTACATACTGGGTTTCAGAGGAAATACAAAACCCCAAATCGCTCCTTAATAATTCTTTTATTGATTACATTTTGAAATGAGAATATTTTGGATATATCGGATTAAACAGACTCTTTTTAAAATTAATTTTATCTGCTCTTTTTTGCTTTAAAAACGTGGATACTAGAACGTTTAATTTACATATTGCTTACATTATATTTCTATTGGACAGCTCTGTGTTAGAATTTTCTTTAATGATGGCAAATTATGAAGTTTTGTTTTGTCTGAAACTGTCTGTTTTGTACTTGCTCGTGAAATCTCTTTCCACTGAATAATTGAGTTATTTTCTCTTATCATGTTGTGGATATGATTTTGCTCTCTGGCTTCCGTTGCTGCTATTATGAAGTCGGTTAATATTGTTACTCCTTTGGCCTTAATTTGTCTTTCTACTCTGGTTCCTGTTTGAAAAATCTTCTCCTCATTTTTAATATTCTGATATTTTATTATGATGAATTTAGCTATGTGTTTATCATTATGTATCCTGCTTGGATTCACTATTGGTTTCTTCTATAAGTTCTAGGAAATCACTCATCATTATCTCTTCAGGGATTACCTCTTCCCCATTCTGTTTCTCCCTTTTTATGAAACGCCAATTACATGCATATTACACTTTTACTTTATCTTCTATATCTTAACCTCCTTTTTTTATTGTTTTCCATCTTTTTGTCTCTCCAAGGAGCATACTGAATTAATTCTGTATAACTAATCTTTTGCTAATACTTTTATCTTTGTCTAAGCTTCTGGTTCAACTCCTTCACAGAATTCATTTCATTTCAATGGTTTTGTTTTATGTTTTGATACTGGGAACACAATCTCATTCTTTTTCAAAACTGCTTATTCTTAGAATCCTTTGCTCTTTAGTCATATTAAAACACTTCATTTCTTTGAGTATATTTTAAATCAACATACTTTTAAAATATTCTATTACCAATAATTCTAGTATCTGAACTCTTTGCAGGACTGATTTTGTTGTCTATTATTATTGCAGGCTTTCTCAGATGGTAGCTTCTTTCCTTGTGTATTTTGTAATTTTTGACTGGTCATGGTCCTTGGAATATCTTTGGTAGGAATTCTTTGAGGCTTTTGCTGAGGGTTGATTCATTGAAAAAATATTTACATTTGCTTCTTCCATGAGCCTAGGGACACTGAAAACCCAGGGGGATAACTTTAAATTAAGTTTGTAGGTTTGTTGAATCATCTATGCAGAGAAAAATTTCAGACTCCTGAGGGGATCAGCCTGTGGATGAATTTGTATACTGTCTTTACCCCTATCCAAGGTTTCAAACAGGCAGTTTTCTCTGTCATGCCCTTGGTGTGTGAGGTATTTGATTCTATTCATCTTACACTGACATATAAGTAGTTCTTTGGGAACTCACTTGTTATTTGGCCAGTTTTCCATGAGACTGAATCAGAGGTGATCTTTGTCTTCTGCCCTCTGCAACTCATGAGCCTGTGAAAACAGAAGCCTAAGATCACCTGGATTCAGAAAATGCCTCAAAACAAAGCCAGGTTTAGTTCTCCACTTATTTCATTAGGTTTTTTTTTCTCTCTTCAGTTTTTATTATCCAAAGGTTGTCTATTTTATCATCAGCTTATTTAGTATTTAAAATGAAATTTATATATACATATATATATATATATATATATATATATATATATATACCCTTAGGGCTGGGCACGGTGGCTCATGTCTGTAATCCTAGCACTTTAGGAGGCCAAGGCAGGTGAACTGTTTTGTAGAGACATGGCAAAAGCCCATCTTTACGAAAAATATAAAAATTAGCTGGGTGTGGTTGTGTGTACTTGGTCCCAGATACTTTGGAGGCTGAGGTGGGAGGATCGCTTGAGCCTGGGAGGCTGAGTTTGTAGGGAGCCATGATTGCATCACACTGTACTCCAGCCTGATCAACAGAGTGAGACCTTGTCTCACACACACAAAAAAAGTTGTTTCTTGTAAATCTGCTTTAGTTCTTTGCAGATTCTGGGTATTAGCCTTTTGTCAGATAGGTAGATTGCAAACATTTTTTCCTATTCTGCTGGTTGCCCGTTCACTCTAATGTTTGTTTCTTTTGCTGTGCAGAAACTCTCAGGTTTAATTAGATCTCATATATCTATTTTGGCTTTTGTTGCCATTGCTTTTAGTGTTTTAGTTATGAAGTCCTTGCCTACATCTGTGTCCTGAATAGTTTGTCCTTGCCTATGTCTGTGTCCTGAATGGTTTTTGCCTAGGTTTTCCTCTATGGTTTTTATGGTGTTAGGACAAACAAACCCATTCAAAAGTGGGCAAAGGATATGAACAGACACTTTTCAAAAGAAGACATTTATGAGGCCAGCAAATATGAAAAAATGCTCATCATCACTGGTCATTAGAGAAATGCAAATCAAAACCACATTGAGATACCATCTCATGCCAGTTAGAATGGCGATCACTAAAAAATCTGGAGACAACAGATGCTGGAGAGGATGTGGAGAAAAAAGGACACTTTTACACTATTGGTGGGAGTGTAAATTAGTTCAATCATTGTGGAAGACAGTGTGGCAATTCCTCAAGGATCTAGAAGTAGAAATTCCATTTGACCCAGCAATCTCATTACTAGGTATATACCCAAAGGATTATGAATCGTTCTATTATAAAGACACATGCACACATATGTTAATTGTGGCACTGTTTACAATAGCAAAGACCTGGAACCAACCCAAATGCCCATCCATGATAGACTGGACAAAGAAAATGTGGCACACATATACCATGGAATACTATGCAGCCATAAAAAAGGATGAGTTCGTGTCCTTTGTAGGGACATGGATGAAGCTGGAAACCATCATTCTCAGCAAACTGACACAAGAACAGAAAACCAAACACCGCATGTTCTCACTCATAGGTGGGTGTTGAACAATGAGAACACTCGGGCACAGGGAGGGGAACGTCATACACTGGGGTCTGTTGGGGGCTAGGGGAGGGACAGCAGGGGGTGGGGATGTTGGGGAGGGATTGGGAGAAATACCTGATGTAGGTGACGGGATGGAGACAGCAAACCACCATGGCATGTGTGTACCTGTGCAACAATCCTGCAAGATCTGCACATGTATCAGAACTTAAGGTACAATAAAAAAATAAAAAGAGTTATTAAAAATACATATTTGATCTAGAATTTTTAGTCATTTTCACCAGGAGTGTCAATCATGGTTTTTAGTCTATTATGATACCATAAATGGCAGTCTTACATTTGCTTTGAGTGAAATTTAAAAATTATATTTGCAGCAGGTTTTGTAGTTACTTTATTATATTGTCATGTTATGTTGTCTATACGGATACTAGCACTTTTATATTTTGACTTTTGACTTCTTGAATCGTCTTTCAACTACTTTAGCTATAGAATGTAGTTCAAGACATTTCCGTCAAAGGTACTTTTGTGGAATTCTTGCTATATCTTTGCATAAGAAGTTTTTTCTCTTGCTTTTGTTTGTGAAATAAAAGTTGACAAGGTTTAGAATTTTGATTCACTATGTTTTTTTCCCTCAAAATCTGGCAGATATACCTCCATTTTCTTCTGGAATTTATATATGTGATGAAGCTTGAATTTTTTCCATGTCTAGATAATCTTTGCTTCTTCTTTTGCTTTATAGTATTTTTCTTTATCCACATAATTAAAATAGTTTGCCTTTTGTTTTGGAATGGTTTCTAGTTCAATAATTTTTCCCAGGACATGCTGGATCCTGTTTTTGAATAGACTCAGGATTTCTATTTTTTTAATTCCAGAATTTTTTTTCTTTCTTTTATGTTTTTTGTTCATTGTGTTTTTGGGTCCTAATATTTCTGACTTCCCTGTTTTTTAAAAGTATTATTTTTTCTGTCATTATTTAATTTTTGTTCTTATTTTCTCTTTGTGCAGTGAGAGATTCTCAAGTTTGTCTTCAATATCATTGTTCCAATTTTATTCAATGTCACTTCTGCTCACTACCTTCGTCAATGGGGATTTTAATTTTATTATAATATATTAGATATTTTGTACTTTTCCTCCCTCATTTCAACTAGTTCCTTCTGCATCTCTTTCTTCATTTAACTCTCTTTCCGATTCAAACTTGGAGTTTTTGTTTTACAAAGGTCATGCCTTCTTATAACTCTGGGAACACTAGGAAACCATTACCATTAATTTTCTTCTGATTCTTCTGGAAGTCATTTTATTATTTTTTAGAATGTACTTTTCTCCTGAGTTTTCATGCCTTATATTTGGCTTCCTTCTTTGTTCCAGTATCTTTTCATTGATTCTATATTGGTTTGTTTTTTGTTCATTTAATTTTGAAAATTTAAATCTATTCAGGCATGGAATAGTCTACAAATTAGGGTAGAAGTTTATCTATATATCTATCTGTCTCTCTCTCTCTCTCTCTCTCTCTCTCTCTCCCCCTCTCTTTCTATCTGTCTATACACACACATATGCACACATATGATATTTAAAGAATTCAGATTCTGTTAGCACAAGTATTTTTAAAATGTTCTTTGCAGGTTCCTAGATTTCTAGTAAGGTCCTTCTGGGAAGGCTCGGGGGTCAAGAATGAGCACAAACCTACCTGCCTGAGTTCTCTTATCCTGAAAACAGAGGCATTCCACCCTTAACTGTTTTATATATCAAGTGTCTGCATTAAATTTATTTGAAGAAAGGAGCAAGATGTTTATGACATTTCTGAAAATGATTCCTCTGATGTATGAGTAACATCTTAGATTAAGTTAGTCACTTTTGGAAACTTTGTTGTTTCAGGATATTAGAGTACCAAAAAGTAGCAAAGCTGAAGGAAATAGGTCCCAGGAGAAAATAATGGACTAATAACTGCCTAAAAGGACTTAAAGGAGGGGCAAATAACTTAATAAGAGGAAATGGATGTAAATTACTTGAACAAAAATGAACCAGTTGCCATGAAGATGTGCTCAGCTAAAGCAAAATAAGTATGACTTGTATCTGAGCTCTGAAATAATGAGTGCTTCAGCTTAGAGGTTGATGAAATTTCAGTTCCTTTGGTTTCTACTCACTCCCTTACAACAGCATCTAAAATACAACTGTTCCAATGAATGCTCCAGAATTTGATAGTTTTTGTAAAAGGAATCCAAGGGCACTGACTGGCTGGAAGGAGGGCATAGGACTTGAGAATGTCCACGGCGGAAACATTGTGGACAGCAGTGGGATTGGCGTCCCAAGATGAAAGACTAAAGTTAAGGAACATTCAGTTCCACTAAGGAAGAAGATTTTCATACCTCATATATATATTTCATATCATATATATATCATATCATATATATAGATTTTCATAGCATATATATATGTATATATATATTTTGAGATGGAGTCTCACTCTGTTGCCTAGACTGGAGTGCCGTGGTGTGATCTTGGCTCACTGCAACCTCTGCCTCCCAAGTTCAAGCAATTCTCCTGCCTCAGCCTCCTGAGTAGTTGGTATCACAGATATACGCCACCATACCCAGATAATTTTTATTTTTTTGAGGTGGAGGCTGGAGTGCAGCGGCACAATCTTGGCTCACACAACCTCCACCTCCCAGGTTCAAGTGATTCTCCTGCCTAAGCCTCCTAAGTAGCTGGGGTTACAGGCACCTGCCACCATGGCCAGCTAATTTTTTTATTTTTAGTAGAGACAGGGTTTCACTGTGTTGGCCAGGCTGGTCTTGAACTCCTGACTTCGTGATCTACCGACCTCAGCCTCCCAAAGTGCTGGGATTACAGGCATGAGCCATTGCGCCCAACCTCCCAGCTAATTTTTATATTTTTAGTAGAGACGGGGTTTCACCATCTTGTCCAGGCTGGTCTCGAATTCCTGATCTCAGGCGATCCACCTGCCTCAGCCTCCCAAAGTGCTGGGATTACAGGCGTGAGCCACCATCCGCAGTCTCACACATATTTTCATAAGTGTTTTTATGTGATAGGAATTGAGTGGATCAAAAATATAAGATAAAATTTGAGTAAGGAACTAGAATGAACACTAGTGTAAGGTCTGGACACATGGTAGAAGGTATACATGGGGTTGTAGTTCTAGGAGCATGATAATTTTCTCTTTCTCTCTTATCATTGGCTTCTGCTGGGATTAGTTTACATTTGGGAGTAAAAATCACATACTGCTTCTATTCCCTCTCCTCTGTGTTCTTCTTCCTCATTACCTCATCCGTTATTCTACAGGTAATCACATGTTGTCTTACAAAAGCACATTTTTGCTTAAAAGCCTTCCTTTTCTCTGCAAAGAATTAATTTTTTTTTTTTAAAGCATGGTCTCAGCCTGTTGCTCAGGATGGAGTGCAGTGGTGTGATCATAGCTCACTGTAACCTTGAACTACCAGGCTCAAGAGATCTTCCTACCTCAGCCTCCTGAGTAGCTGGGATTACAGGCATGTTCCTCTATACCCACATGCCAGTACACCTGGGGGATGCTGTTCAGTGTTGCCCAGGTTGGTCTCAAACTCCTGGCCTCAAGAAATCTTCCCACATTGGCCTCCAAAAGTGCTAGGATTATAGGAGTGAGCCACAGTGGCTGACCAAAGAATTGATTTTTTTTAAAAGGAATAGTCTCACATAATAATCTTAGAATATGTGTATGTGTACACATATATGTATGTGTATATATATAAATATATATGTGTATATATATCTATATATCTATATGGACACTTTATCTGTACATAGTTGATGAACTCTGAGATATGTCATGGCTAAGTGGCAGAAAATGATTGAGCTACCTCAAAGGAGTGACTCAAGGTTGCCTTGAAGCTTAGCAGAACGTTTTCCAGGATGCTGGTCCCTGTGTGAACGCATTCCAGGGCTTACAGCCTGAAGCAAGATGAGGCAGAGGGAGAAAGGTCATCAAAAGGCCTGGAGATCCCTCTTTGAGAGATTTGATTTCTCTATTCCATGTGTGATAGGAAGGAGATGGAGGCCAGACCAGAGGCCAGACTCTCTGTTTCTTGGGCTGTATCATTAGGAGAAAAGTGAGGTTGCCCCATGTGGAGAAATCCTTTAACTCAGGTGAGAACCCTGCTGCTGTCTTAACAGGTGGCTCGGATGTTCAGGGGGAACTGCTCAGCAGGAGTGGTTTTATACCCTTCAGCAAGCCACATTGGCAGAGGCAAAACAGTATCACCGTTCTTGATCTGGCCACCACCTGGAACAAGGTGCTTAAACTGTGGCTGCACCTAAGAATCACCCAGGGAAACTGTTAAAAACACAGACTTGTGGGTCTCACCACAGACCTACTAAATCAGAGCTTTTACTAAGGCAAAGGAAAATGAGGCAAACATAAGGCATAAATTGTGCACATATTTGTACCTTGTTGAACATATAACTTATCTTGCTAACCAATCATTATGATCGAGTAAAAGGTGGCATTGGAGTCTAGTGAAAAAGCGTAAGAGACTAATAACCAGAGAAACTCAAGTGTAAATAACACTTGATTATGTAATAGTTAAGTGACCTTACACATTTGACTGAACCTTCAGAGCTTCAGTTTATTTATCTCTTCCTAAGAATTGTGGGCCAGGCACTCTGCTCACCACTGTAATTCCAGTGCTGTGGGAGGCCAAGGTGGGAGAATTGCTTAATGCCAGGAGTTTCAGATCAGTCTGGGCAACCTAGTGAGACCGTCTCAACATAAAAATAAAAATATTAGCTTGGTATGGTGGCACGTGCCTGCCATCCTGGCTACTTGGGTGGCTGAGGCAAGAGGATTGCTTGAGCACTGGAGTTTGAGGCTGCAGTGAGTTATGATCGAGCCACTGCACTCCAACCTGGGTCACAGAGGCAGATCCTGTAAAAAAAAAAAAAGTAATAGGGACTCAGAAAGTTTAAGTTTCTCTCTCCTTCTGTGTGTATCCAAAGAAATAGACCTTCTGAGTTTCACTGTAACTATATTGTACTGAATTTGTATGTTCTCTTCGTAACAATTCTACCATATTGAGTAAGAAGTTTGTGATATCCTACTTTGCTTCCATTGTGTTACAGAAATTAAAAGCGTACTCCTTTAAATGCGCTTTTTTAAAAAAATGATTTCCCAAGGTGAAATAGCAAAGTTTATTCATCTGCCAAGTAAATTAGCTGAATACTATTGTTGTTCTTTGTGCGTTGCAAATTTTATAAGTGGATTTGGAAAACAAAACTATGAAATACAAAAAAGTTTCTTTACGTTCATCTAACAGTAAGTTGGACTTAACTGTGTTTCTTCATATGCCAGTAAATTTACAAGCTTTTCAAGTTTGGAATGTCATTTTTTCCCACCTCAGTAGGAAAGGGGTTGTATTTTAGGTCACTACTAGTTGAAAAGGATGCATATACCATATTGATTTGCAGGCACCTTGCAGCCCTCCACAATCTCAAGTTTCTCGGATTGGAAAATATTGTCATTTGGAAGACATTTTGAGATTGAAGAAGACTTATTTAGGTCAGAAAATTCAAATCTTCTCCTTAGTTTTATGCTGCAGATTCATTTTTAGGACACTGGCTTTTCTTACATTCCAGATGAATTTTTAACATCCAGATAATGGGGACCAGTTTCAGCACCCGCAGGTTCAGCACTCAGGTGGGGTCAGATGGAAGGGCATTTTTATATCTTCCTGTTTGATCTGTCATAATCTACACTGAACAGCATCCCCCAGGTGTACTGGCCAGTCAATGAGCCTATAATTTGCTGTTTCTACCATAAAAATATGAGAAAAGCATTACATTTGTTAGGTCACGATCATGACTTACAAATCCTCTCTCTCTCTCACTCTCTCTCTCTCTCTCTGTGTGTGTGTGTGTGTGTGTGATGGGTGAAGTACTTTTTGCTTTGGCTAATTTTGTCTCATTGGTAATGGTAATAGTGTAAATGGGTTTTTATTATAACCCAAATGTTGAACTCATTGGAGAAATCCATACTTCTAAAAATCAATGCAAAATACAAAAGTTTAATTCAAACACATTTTAAAAATGATAATTTTTACTGTTGTTTTCTTGTGAAGATGAGGGAAGGGTTTCAGTGCATACCTTAGAACAAAACTCCCTAAAAATCCTCTGGAAGCATCTTTCTTCCGTAAAGTTAGTTTCACTCCACATAGCAGCTACTGTATTTCTGCCCTTTTCACTTTCTTTCCCACCACTAGCCTGAAGCTCTTCATCCCCTAACTTGTGCCTCCGCAGACTTCTACCAGTGCACCTCATTCAGACAGTCATCTAGAAAAAGGCCAGCTGAAGGCTGACAGCCAACAAAGCCCAGTCATTTGCCACAGCCCTGGCCATCTTTGTCCCTCAAGCGTGCCCACTGGGAGCTTCCATTCATCTTACCAGTCTGTTATGGAACAGCACAGTGAAATGGAAAAGGCACAGAGGACTCGGAAGACCTGCTACCAAAAAGCGGTGTGGTATCAGTAAGCTTACTTAACGCTAGGCCCCATCTTCCTCATTCTACAACGAGGCTAGTAATTCCCACCTTAACAACCTGATAGGGCTGCATAAGGGCCAAATTCAATGATGCATATGGTGAGAGTGCTTTAAGAGCTGGAAACACTTTGGTACTGCTATGAGTTTTAGAATAAGAATGTGATCACTGGATGGGGGTCTTAGAGTTCTCTTAAGTCCTACCCTTTACTTTAACAATGAGAAAATTGACAACGCAGAAAGTGTAACTCACTCAAGGCCATATAGGCAGGTAGAAGCAAAACCAGGTTAGAGCCAGTTTTCCCAGTTTGATGGCCAAGAGTTAGAATGAGTTTTCCACTGTCCAGTAATGAAGCAAACACAAATGGATCAAATGACTTTCAGTGTTGGAAGTGACGCTCGCAGATTAAGGATAAAGTGGAGGGACAGAGTCAGAGACACTGCTGATAGTGGACAACAAGGGAAAAATCACATGAAACGGCATCGATGTGGGAAAGAGTGAATTCTTTGAATTGTCGGTCAAGGATCATAGGGAGTCAGTAACATTTGTTATCCTACCTATTCCACAATGCCACACAAAGATGTGTTTTGTTTGGAGTATTTATTTATTTTGAATGATTAATGATAGGTTATCATCTCAAATTGAACTCCCTAATTTCTAGCCTTAATTATGGCTATACAACAGCTGTGGATATGTGTCAGAAATTCGTTTACTGGAATAAGAAAATTCCCCTTACCCATGAGTCATAAGAATTTTCTTACCATTGGAGTTTTATTTTAATAAAGCCAGTGATTTTTTTTTCTTTGAGACGGAGTCCCACTCTGTCGCCCAGGCTGGAGTCCAGTGGCATGATCTTGGCTCACTGCAACATCCACCTCTTGGGTTCAAGCAAGTCTCCCAGGCTCGGCCTCCTGAGTAGCTGGGATTACAGGTGCCCATCACCACACTTGGCTATTTTTTTTTTTTTTTTGTATTTTAGTAGAGATGGGGGTTTCACCATGTTGGTCAGGCCGGTCTTAAACTCCAGACTCCAGGTGATCTGCCCACCTTGGCCTCCCAAAGTGCTGGGATCCTCACCTGGCCAGCCAGTAATTAAGCAACTGGCAAATTATTAGATTCATGATGTCCAGATTCTCACAATCTGCCTACACGTATTACTTATCTTTTAGTTTGGGGTTCTCCATCACTTGGGTGAATAGACCTCAGATAAGGCACTTGGCCAGGTCATTCTCTCCTTGTAAATGGCAATGTTGTGAGAGACCTGATGACCAGATGGTGGCTACGTGAGGAGCTGACCCTCCTAGGTAAAAGACTGATGTGCATTAGGAAAGAAATGAGCTGATTTCTTCTATGTCTTTGCTTTTGTGTTTCTTCCATTTACATGTCACATGATGTGTGCTTTTAAAGCTTACTCTGTCATCAAGTGTTACCATTTTTCTTAAGCAATTCCTTCAAGGGAAGTTTCATTACCTCTTTCTTTGAAATGATACTCTCCATCTGTTTTTGTTGGCAACACAAGGAACAATTTCCAGTACCCAATTAAAGTTATGCAGGCTGACTTTCATTAATATGTTGCCAAACATTTCTGACTTTTGTACAGTTTTTAAAAATAAAAAGTCAAGATCCCTTGGTAGTCACTTCCTGAACTATCCAGAGCTTCCATCTGTTCTGAGTCCTCTTTTCGGAGGTACTAATGCTTCTTTCTTGTTTTGGAGACAGCTTTTTTTTTTTTTTTTTTTTTTTTTTTTTTAATATGAAGGACAATTCCTTGAAGAGCTCTGATAATGCTCATTCAAGTTCTTACCATGAACAGTGGGCCAGAGTATATGTATATTGCTGTGGTTAAAGTATATAACTTTAATATACATTCAAAGTTTGATTATCTTCTTGTACAATTTTGAAATTCTCATGTCTGCAAACATATTTTGTCTCATCCCATCTCAAATCTTAAACCTATTCTCAGGATGGACTTAAGGACAATAAGAATTTATCTGCTTATTGCCATATTTGCAATTCATCACAATTAATTTCATTTGATATAAAACAGATTCTGAAAGAAACTTTTTCAATTTTAATATGGTTGTATATTTCATGAAAAGAAAAGCCACACAGAAGATAGAAAGAGGGAGCAGATCTGGAGAGTGAGAAGAAATTATATGTTCTGATCTCTCATTCTTTATCAGGGAGAAGGGAGGGAGGGGGAGAGAGAGAGAGAGAGACAGAGAGAGAGAGAAAGAGAAAGAGAGAGAGAGAATGAATCCTAGATAGCAGGTGCTGAGATCTGAAACCCCCTTGGATCCAGTCATCCTTGTGCTGTGAGTTTCTTGAGGAAAATGACTGCTTGCGGGTGTGTATAAGGTCAAAATAAGTAAGGCACAGGGTTGAGTCTGGGCTATTGGTTGAGAGCTTTAAGAATCTGTACACCCAAGTGATATGGACCACATCCAAGCATGTGGCTGTGTTTCTTCTTTTATCTTATTGTGTGATAAAGTCAACAATTGCTCAAGTGGTAAATTATTGGTTAATGATGCCCAGGTACTCACAATCTGCCTACACATGTTGTTTATCTTTTAGCCTTGGGTTCTCTACTCGCTGGGTGAAAAAACTTCTGTTGAGGTCTCTTGCCATTGGTAGAAAAGCCTTAACTAAGGGGTCTGTGCCTGAAAGTGGACTACAGTTATCACAAAACTGATGGGTTTGCAAGATTTTGATAAAGATGTGGGCCCATTTTGCTATAAATCTAGCAGGAAAAAAAGCTGGATAATGCCCAAGTTACTGAACCACCTGGGTTTCACTAGTGACCTCAGGTGGCAGTGTCAGCCCCAGATGCAGTAGAGTATGGAGCCATCTGGTAGATAGAATTTTCTCTGCAGCTCCATCCATGTTCCTGGAAAGGACATGATCTCACTCTTTTTTATAGCTGCCTAGTATTTCATGGTGTGCATGCACCACATTTTCTTCATTCAGTCTACCAGATGGACATTTAGGTTAATCCCACATCTTCGCTATTGTGAATAGTGCTGCAATGAACATATGTGTACGTGAGTCTTTATGATATAACAATTTCTATTCCTTTGGGTGTACACCCAGTAATGGGATCAAATGATAGTTCTGTTTCTAGCTCTTTGAGGAATCACCACACTGCTTTCCACAGTGGCTGAATTGATTTATACTGCCACCAATTGTGTATAAGTGTTCCCTTTTCTCCACAACCTTGTCAGCATTTGTTATTTTTTTGACTTGTTAATAATAGCCACTCTGGCTGGTGTGAGATGATATCTCATTGTGGTTTTGATTTGCATTTCTCTAATGATGAGCGATATTGAGCTTTTTTTCATATGCTTGTTGGCCACATCTATTTTTTCTTATTGAAGTGTCTGTTCCTGTCCTTTGCCCACTTTTTAATAGTGTTGTTTTTTTCTTGTAAATTTGTTTAAATTCCTAATAGGTGCTGGATATCAGACCTTTGTCAGATGCATAGTTTGGAAATATTTTCTCCCATTCTGTAGGCTGTTTTCTCTTTTTCTTTTGCTGTGCAGAAGCTCTTTTGTTAATTAAATTCCATTTATCAATTTTTGCTTTTGTTGCCATTACTTTTGGCATCTTTGTCATGAACTCTTTGCCAGTTCCTATGTCCAGAATGGTGTTGCCTAGGTTGTCTTCCAGGGTTTTTACAGTTTTGGGTTATGCATTTACGTCTTTAATCTATCTTGAGTTAATTTTTGTATATGGTGTAAGGAAGAGGTCTAATCTTCTGCATATGGCTAGCCAGTCATCCTAGTACCATGTAGTGAGTAGGGCGTCCTTTCCTCATGGGTTGTTTTTGTTAGCCTTGTTGAAGATCAGAGGGTGTAGGTGTGTGGCCTTATTTTTGGTATAAGGCCTTTCTATACCATTGGCCATTATCCTTAGCATATTAACACAGGAACAGAAAATCAAATACTGCTTGTTCTTACTTATAAGTGAGAGACAAATAATGAGAACACGTGGACACAAAGACGGGAACAACAGACGCTGGGGCCAACTTGAGGGTGGAAGGTGGGAGGAGGGAGACGATCAGAAAAAATAACAGGTACTTAGGCTTAGCACCTGTGTGACAAAATAACCTACAAAAAACTTCTGTGACATGAGTTTACCTATGTAACAAACTTGCACATGTACCCTGAACCTAAAATAAAAGTTAATTTTTTTTTATCTCTAAAAGGCACTTGTAACCAGGAATGAAGTTTTGAATTGAACAGTAAATTCTTGGGGTCGGTGGACTTATCTTGTATGTGATAGTGGTGTGTTGAAGGAGGAAGAATAAACAACATGCTTTAAAGAGCATGCTTTAAAAATCCGCATAATATTTATTTTATGAGATTTTCCTTAAAACTGGAAAATAGAGAAATCACTTTCCAATGGTAAAGGATGCTTATGTTTTTAATTATTACATTCAAACTATAATATGTAAAAATCCCATAAAAGTATAAAATGTCAATATTTAGATAACAGAGTTCATGCTATTATGCAAACATGGTGAATCCTAGAAGCCTTTAGGCAGATTTTCTCTTTCTCACTTAGGAGAAAGAGCTCATGCTAACAGTCTCTGGTCGGTGTTCTGTTTCTTAAAGAGGAATTTCTAATTGTTTTGAATGAAACAAAAATATCTAGGGCATACTTTGGTAGGTAGAAACAAAATGTACAATTCTGAGGTCTTAGTATTTCTGTGGTATTTGTCTAATTAGACTCTCATTTGACTGCACATATTCCCAAACTAGCATACAATTTTTTTTAAAAAAGACATCACAGAATGTAAATTCTGAATATAAGACTTGAGCAGGAAATAGGAGTTTTATGACCTTTTAACTCTTTTGTATGACTAACCTTGCAACTCAGTGGTGAAGAAGAGCATCATGGAAAGGTTATGACTTTGAAATCATACTGACCAGGGTTTGAATTGTTGGTCTAGCATTTACTAGCAAGTGTGACCTTGAACCTCAGTTTTCTTATTCATAAAATCTACCTTGTTATAAGAATAAAAAATCTGTGGCCAGGTACAGTGACTCACACCTATAATCCCAACACTTAGGGAAGCTGAGGCAAAAGAATCACTTGAGTCCAGGACTTTGAGACTAGCCTGGGCCACAGGGAAAAATGCGTTCTCTACAAAAGATTTAAAAAAAATTAGGTGGGCATGGTGGTGTGTGGCTGTAGTTTTGGCTAGTTGGGAGACTGAGGTGAAGAATTACTTGAGTCGGGAGGTTGAGGCTGCAGTGAGCCAAGATAGTGCCACTGCACTTCAGCCTGGGTGACTGAGCAAGGCTCTGTCTCAAAAAAAAAAAAAAAAAAAAAAGAAAAAGAAAAAAGAAATTTTATTAAATAAAGTTCCAGGCATCTAGCAGTTATTCTTTAATAGTAACTATTATTTTGACTACACGTGTTTTTTATTTATGAATTGTACTTTTACATGTATACATTCATATAAAATGTATGCATAATATTTTTTAGGTTCTTACATCTTTTGCCATCTTGTTCAGAAATAATACACATCCTATTAGTAAGCATCAGTAATTGATTACATCAGTAATCAACCTCTCTTTCCCAACAAGAAATTATAAAATTATAAAAACTGTAACTTATTTTATACATTGTTTATATGGATATTATTTTACATTCATTTATAATCTGCATCTATGATTCCTTTTGTCCTTGGGCGCAAAGTCTAAAGATTGTATTTAGAGTTATCTAAAACCTATGGAAAATTATTAGGGGGCAGAGTTCAACAGAATTTTAAGGAGCAAAGGAAATAAGATAATTTCAAACTATAATGAAGTTAAGTAAATGTGAAAAAAATCTCCATTAGAAATCAAGGGAAAGGAAGCAAGAAGATGCCACTCCCCAATTAATGGAATAACAAAGAAAAGAAGAAAAATTGTAGGATAAAAGTTGAAATTCTTAAAATACCCTCTTTAAGAGTTTATCATTAGCAATTTTTCATATGCTTTACAATCTTCACGATTTTTCACCTACTTCATAATATTCCAATAAATAACTATGCTGAGATTTGTTTAACCATCTCCCAAATTTAAACATTTATGTTGCTTTGAATGTTGTAAAGAACATATATCTTCAGTAGCCTTTTCCTGAATCAACGCATTCTAAATTCTAATTTTTTTTCACATTTACTTAACTTTATTATCTTTTGAAATTATCCTATTTTCTTTGCTCCTTAAAATTCTGTTGAACTCTGCCCTCTAATAATTTTCTATAGGTTTTAGATAACTCTAAATACAAT
>PVKP010032776.1:0-25614 GCA_004027715.1 Plecturocebus donacophilus | reverse complement strand
TTTTTTAAAAAAAAAAAAAAAAAGGGGGAAATTATTCTGAGATGATGGAAATAGTCAATATCTTTAGAAAGGTATGGATTATATGAAGTATGCATTGTATGCATTTATCAAAACTCATTGAATTACACACAATTTTTTATTTCTTTGTATGTAAATTTTACCTTTACAAAACAGTAAACAATTATTGAATTCTAATTCATAGACTTTTTTTTTCCTAGTATGATTTAGTGATACGATTTGGCTCTGTCCCCACTGAAATCTAATCTTAATTCCCATGTGTTGTGAGAGGGGCCCGGGGGGGGCAGGTAATTGCATCATAGAGGCAATTCTTTCCCATGCTGTCCTCATGATAGAGAATATGTCTCACAAGATCTGATGGTTTTAAAAAGAGGAATTCCTCTGCATAAGTCCTCTCTCTTTTTGCCTGCTATCATACTTACAAGACATGACTTGCTCCTCCTTGCCTTCCATCATGATTGTGAGGCTTCCCAGTCATGTGAAACTGTAAGTCCAACTAAACCTCTTTCTTTTGTAAATTGCCCAGTGTCTGGTATGTCTTTAGCAGCAGCTTGAAAACAGGTGAATACAATTAGCAATTCTGAAACGAATGTCTCTGTATCCTAGTCTTAATCAAATGAGTAAATATATTAAGCATAATGAGATCCAAGTTTCTCACTGTTGAAGAAGAAAGTTACAAATATGGAAAGGGGAGGATTAGAATTACAATGTGGTTTCAGATTAAAATTGGAGGCATCAATATGAAGTCATAGTTTTTAATAGATGGATGAATAAATGGAGACTTTCTCTATATATAGTTTACCAGATCTGTCTACTTGAGAGGACCTAAAAGCAGAAACGGCAGTAGCAATGAGCATATGTGGCCTCTCCCAGGTAGTTCAGAGGTCCTTGTGCGACTTCAACCCAATCCAGTGCTTCAAACCAAGGCAAGCCAATTATGTGTATTTAGAAGGCAAATACATGCCTGTAATTTCAGAACTTTGAGAGGCTGAGGCAGGCAAATCACTTGAGCTTAGAAGTTCAAGACCAGCTAGGCAACATGGTGAAACCCTGTCTCTACAAAAAACATAAAAATTAGTCAGGTGGCGCATACCTGTAGTCCCAGCTACTTGGGGGCTGAGGCAGGAAGACTGCTTGAACCCAGGAGGTCAATGCTGACCTCCCATCTCATCATGGCCAGAAACTCAGTTTTTAAGGTTTCTCTGGGATCACGTTGGCCAAAAAGTTCTCCCTCAGTTGGTTAAGGGGCTTAGGATTTTATTTTTGTTTCTCAGTCTGAAGGGCTAATTGTATTCTGGGCAGAATATAACCAAAGGACACCAGATCCTAATCCTAATTTTTGCTTCCATTTGTACCCTACTATCAAAAACAAGCCAAATAACCTACGAGTCATAATTTTTAAAATAAAACTATTAGAGAGCTGAGGATGAATGAAACCCAAATGAACTAAAATCTAGAAAGTGGCAGACCCTTCCTAGGAACTGCCATACACTTCCTATCATTTTTTGAAGGATAGTCCAAGTAGGAAGAAATCACCATTAATAGATTTCAGGAGAAACTACCTAAACTGTGTAAGGATTTTAATGACTAAATGTCAGCTGGTGTGGGGTTTATGATCCTAAATTCAATGCACAACCAGAATCTTCACCTACTCATCACACCTTTCCCATGGGCCTTCACTAAGTGCTAATGTAAAAGATTATGAGCAGAGCAAGAGAGTTGAGCTAGAATGATGAAAAGAGGGCAGGAGAACGAAGGAAAGCCCTATGAAGTGCCACAGGCCTTTATTAAGTACTTGTCAGAGGTTTCCCACAGCTGGAGGAAGGACAAGAGACCCAAAAGATCTCTTTGGGGAACAAGTTCCCAAAAACTCAAGGTCTTTTCAGCTCTTCTGCATTGCCACCATTCAGAAACACATCATCCTAAATCCCTTATGGACACTCTTAGCATTGACTAAATTCACTGCCCAATACTCTAAGAACATGGGCAATGCAGCAGAGCAGAAAGAGGTCTCTTGAACCCCAGAAAGCCAGGAGACAGAACTGTACAACAAAGAGAACTGCTTAACAATATACAAATCTAGAAACCACTCTAAAGTGAAATTCTCCTTGGTTCAGGAAGCCAAAGATTGTTTATAGAAAAAGGTCTTGCCCTGTTGGAGGTAAAGTACTGACTCATTCTTGAATCATTAACCTCTTGGTGAACTAAACCTAATTAAAATGACAGTAAACTTCACACACATAGCTCAACTATAGTTTATACAGATGGCTGACAGGAAAAAAAGATATTCTGGGCAAAAATATTACTTACTTCAGTCTCTACTATATTTTGGCCAAAAAAAAATGTCCTGTACACATTCAAAAATTACAAAACATCTGAAGAAAAATAGCACATTTTGAAGAAAAAAATGGACTGAGAGATGGCCCGAAAGTTAATATTATATCGAAAGAGACTTTAAAATAAATTTGATTAATCTGTTAAAAGATCTAGTGGAAAAGATACATTATACAATGAGTAATTTGGGCACAGAAATAGAAATGATTAAAAAGCCAAATGAAATTGCTAGAGATAAAATATATGATGTCTAAGATGAAAAATTCATTCAGTCAGCTTTCCGAGAGACTGGAAACAACAGTGAAAACAATCAGTAAACTTGACAACAGGTCAATAAAATTGTGCCACATTTTAGCACAATAAAGTGAAAAGTAGAACAGCAATATCAAACAATCTAAAGTATATGTAATTAGATTCATAATATAAATTAAAATTGTATTAACTATTAAGGGAACGATGTATATATATAACTTAACAGAATGATCAGAGGTAACAGTTCATCAGTATTGGAATGAACCAATAGCATGTACCATCTGATGTGACACACTAAAAACAATATATAACTTCGCTGATACAACTATCCAAAAGATGCATAATCTGAATGTTACCATAAGGAAATATCAGACAGGATGTAATTAAACGACATTCTATACAACAGGTGACTTGTACTCTTAAAAATTTTATCAAGAAAGGCAAAGGAAGACAGGTATTCCGTGTTTAAAGAGACCAAGAGACAACTAACTGCAATCTGTGAATCTGAATTGAATCCTGGACAAGAAAAATAACAATGAAAACATTATTTGCATAATTAAAATTGAATGTGGACTGTATATTATAGTGTATATCAATGCCAAGTTTTCTTGTTTTGATAATTGGACTATGGTTATGTAGGAGGTGTCTGTGTTCTTAGGAGATATACAGTAAACTAAGGATAAATGGTCATGATGCATCAAATTACTCTCAAATTATTCTCTACAAATATATATAATATATATAAATATATATGCAGATAGACATACAGAGTAAGCAAGTGGGGCAAGATGTACATAATTGGTGAACCTGGAAAAAAGTATTATTGGAATTCCTTATGCAATTCATGCAGCTTTTTCATAAGTTTGGAATTATATCATTATGCAAAGTCATTCACAAAGAGCATCCTTGAAAAGAAATGACGCTACTATGCTGCTTGATAAATGGTTATAGGGCAGGTCGGGAAATGCTGTGGTCAGGCAAGCAGCCTAGCATTTCACTGGTGATCAAGGATATGTGTAGGTTCTGTACAGATTCTGAAACGACGTTAGCTCCGAATCTAGGGACTTTAAAACAGGAAGAAACCTTGGCACTGCCCTAGCCCACCCTCTTCCTTTTAGGATAAGGAAATGTGATTTTAGGTGTGGAGTCTAAGCTTCTTTGAGGAAGGTCCAGGTCATCTGATTCTCAGTCTTCATCCCTCATGCCTTCGTTCTTCACTCATTCATCATACTACTTTCTCAAGAACATTACAGTGTTCCTAGCAGCCTTGCCATAGTCTCCTTCTCTTCTTCTTTCTCTTTAAGCCACCCAGAAACCCTGGCCCATAGTATGGGTAATCACCACAACTTGTGAAAGCTAAAGTGTATATCTGCTTAATGTAATGGTATTTCTTGCAGGGTGGGTATTGAGTTCCAAGGAACATGAGGGCTTTGCTGGCTCCTGGGGGCAGCAGAACTCTTTACTACCCTTTCTCCTCCCAAGCTACCTCTTCCAAATGGAGATTCACCTTAATTACTGTCCCTCCTATTTTTATTGACTGGTTGTTGAGATTTATTGAATGCTCAGTGTGTACTTATCACTCCCGTATTACATTGATAATATGACTTATTACTCATAATTTCGTTATTTCCTGATTAAGTACTCTTGAACTAAATAAGGGTGTGGTATGTTTATGGGGAGGAGTAGAGGAATAGGAAAAATTAGCCCGTCCTTTCTCAAGAGTATGGGCACTCAATAATATGTGGCATGTAACTTTTCTGTGTCATGAACTAATAAGGAGAAATCTTGGATTCCAACCTCATGTTGAGTTACTGCTAGCCTGATTATTCTCTGAGCCATAGGGTAAGCCCTAAAGCCTTACAACCATATCATAATGAGATTCAACAAATTCCTCCTTCCCTGGAAACATATTTTATAGCAGTGATCCCACTGGAGGCCTGATAATCTCTTCTTCCTATAGGAAGTTCAGTTTGGCCACAGCTATAATCATTATTGTGACCATTAATCCCAGTAGCAGCAGTGTTTTCTTATTGCATTATTTATAATAGACATTAATATTTATTTACTAAAAGATGATGCATTAATAGCAATACCTTTTTGGTCCCTCAGAAACAAGGGGCCTGGGAGTAAAGGAGACTTTCTCTATTGAAAATCATTTTATCCCACAAGTGCTCTTCCATTCCACCATCCCTCTACCAGGAGTAATTTTTTTTTTTTGCTTCTTTTCAATATTATCTCCATTTTCCTCTACCATTTAGATCATACTGAAAGCTCTCTAGTGTAGGCCCCACTGTCAGTTGTACTTGGAAGGAAAAGAATTGCCTGGATGGAATTAAATGACCTGCTATTCAAGCTGGCCACAGTGACTAATGCCAATAATCCCAGCACTTTGGGAGACTAAAGTGGAAAGATCACTTGAAGCCAGGAGAAAAAGAAAGAAAGAAAAAGTAGCTAGGCATGGTGGTGTATGCCTGTAGTCCCATCTACTCAGGAGGTTGAGGTGCAAGGACCACTTGAGCAAGGAGTTCAAAGCTGCAGTAAGCCGAGATCACACCACTGCTTTCCAGCCTGGGTCACAGAGTAAGATCCCATCTCTAAAGTAAATTAAGTTCATTAATCAAATAAATGACCTGCTATTTAAAGAAAAAGTACAAAGGAAGCAGTAAACAAAAAACGAATAGATATATAGACATACCAAATCAGACATTTCCAACCATCAGCCGCAGAAGCTGGAGCTGACTGTGGGGTGTGCCTATCTCATAACTCAAGGCATTCCTGGGCTCTTCTACCTCTATATCTGGTATTGTTTTCAGTTATTTCACTACTATATTTCACATAGCAGTGCTCAATAATATTTGTTAACCGAACAACCTCTAGCATGTATGTACAGAAGTGACACCACTCAGCTTTTACTGGAACTAGTAGGGCAAATATTTTGTTTTTAAAATTCTATTCAGTACACTCCCCTCTCCCATTGCCAATCCCCCTCCTCTTCCAACAAACACACACACACACACTCACACACACGCACACACATGGTGATATGGAAAGATCAAGGACTTTGGTATCCCACAAACTTGATTTCAAATCCAGTTCTGCCCTTATTACATTTGTGACCTTGGGGAAGTTACTTAATCTCTGTAAGGTCCAGTTCCTTGTCTATAAACAAGATTAGGTGAAATAATGTGAAATTCACTTGCAAATAGTTTAGTGACAAACATACTATCCCACCTCTCCTTTCAGTATTTTCTTTTTGAATAAATCATAATATAGTACTTTGTATATATTCAATTACTCCCTCAAAGTGTTAGTATGTTTTTGTGTGTCCCACAAAGTAAGTTACAACACTTTCCAGTAGCTAGCCACACCTTAAGCACATGACCACATGGATATAGTTTCCATGAAGTAAGATTGTGTCACTATCCCCAAATAACCTTACCTTAATATTTAACCAGGACTGTCTACACTCAGAGAAGCTATGCACACACAGGAAAAGTATACTCTGCCCAGAGATTTTTAGTCATGCACTCATCTTCCTTAGATTACTAGGTATATATCCCAGCAACACAGGAACAAATTAACTCCTATGGCAAAATAGCCTGCATTTAATGTGCTGGAGCCAGTGTCCACCCTAACCTGAGAGCTGTCCTCACAAAGCCACTTTGGAAGCCAATTCCTATTCCAGAAAACTGTAAAGAGATGGTGAGAAAAGGCAAGTTCCCAGAATCATCCTGCCCCACCATGCCTCCATCCCTCAAAACAGTGAAGGCCAAAGTGCTTGCAGCCAGACTGCCTGAGTTTGGTGCTAATTCTGCTGTTTCCTTTCTATGTAATTTTAGCAGAGGTTATTTAGTCTCTCCATGCCTTAGTTTTCTGATCTTCAAAATAGTGCTAACCATAGAACCCATTTTAAGATTTATAGAGAGAATTAAATGTCCTAATATATTTAAAGCCTAGAGTCCACACTTTCCACACTGGTAATTGCTGAATGTTCACTATTATTATCACCATGAAGTACAGCAGATTTGCTGGAAGTCCTAGGAAAGACCAGATTCTAGCTGAAGCCCCTTAACATCCTAGCCCACCATTGAGTCACAGCCCAGGCTAGTCATTTCTTACTAAAGAAAAGTAGATGCTGACAAATCTGTAACTACCCGTGTCCTCACCAGAAAGCATTGTTGTGCCTGCCTAATCTCCCCATTTGTTCCCAATTTGGAGCTCAGGGTCCAGCTGCTGTGTCATGAGTATTAGCTGTCATGGGGTTTAGCGGCAGCAAATACCCATGCCAGTCCACTCCCAGAAAGAACAGAGAAATACAAGTCCTATAGGTGAAAAACAGGGGACCCTGGGGCTAATTCCCTTTTTTTTTCTTTTTTGAAAGTTGTGTATTTATGTTTGGAATAGTGATTTGCAGTGGGAAGGCCATGCAAAGCAGTGGAAGTCAGTGTTCAGTGGCTAATAAGTGGCTCTTGACCACCATAATTTTCTTCCTGACACATTTGACAGAGCATTGCTGTCTTCTTAGCATCATGGCACTATCTGGGCAGACACTTGCACATGCTTGTGAAGACTGGATGGCAACTGTCCCTTCACACCTGTAAGAGTTGCTTCTCCCTGACCACTCACAGAGCAAGCAGAGGCAACGCCTTCGGAGGGCTTCTTTAGAAGGGCATTTGAAGGATAGGTCAAGTGGCTTTTAAAAGTTGGTTTTGGATTTTCAATGCCGCTCCATCACCAAAAGAAAAATGTTCTTTCTTTCAGAGGTAAGTGATAATGTATTAATTTTTGAATTTCTTTTCTGAAGAGATAGGTGGTAGATAGATGGATAGATAATATAGATATGCAAAAAAATATGTACATACTAGTAAACTATGTGGATATCCATATATGTGATATATATATTAATGTTATGCTTGTGTATATATATATTTCAGAGTGGGAAGACTGCACAGTTGTATAGGGTTTAGATGCTCCTTGGTCTATGAGGCCTGTCTTCGTGTTCTACAGTGGGGTGTTTCATAGAGAGGAATTGTTCTTAATGAGAAAGAACATGAAAACAAAGAAAACAAAACATCAGCAGGCAGTGAAAAGCCAAGAGAAAAGGATGGAGTGCACATTTCAGACAAGCAATATAGAGTGTTAACTGCAAAATTAAGGTCACAGTCATCGTACTACAGGGCTTTGACGGCTGTTCATTTATCATTGCCCATTTCTGAAATGGAATGAAGAACAAAATAAAGGCCAGTGACTTGGGGTTGCTGGAAGTAAAATTGCCTAGAACATTTTTTAATAAAAGAAATAGACTCCATTAGCAGAAAAATGTAAAGAGGAAAGCTAAATTAGTATCAGTAAATAACCACAGTATATAAGCTTCAGCCAATGTGGTTAATTATGGAAAATTAGGGGTAAAAGCTCAAACAAAAACAGACAAACGTGTTCAAGAGAAAATGCCATCCTTTGTTATTAGAAAAAAGGGGTTGGGCATGGGAACTGAAAATCCAGAAAGTTCACTTGTCTATTTTTGTTGTTTGAATCCATGGTAAAATAACCCCTTAGTTTAAATGTATCAAACAATACATATAACAAGTAAGAGGCTTTAGCTTCTGAAGAAAAAAATGAAAAGAAAACAAAAACTAGACACTTAAAGCAGACGTGGGGAAAGGAAGTGACTCTATCCTTCTTTGAAGGCAGCTTCTTTTATTCCCGTTCAGTTAGTAGTGTTGGAAGGAAACACTGTAAGAACTTTAATGAAGCAATAAAACTCACTTTGAAATCTTCTGCATATGCTTTGTTCCTCTCCCAGAGCTGCTCACAACTACATCCATAGAAAAAAAAACAGAAACAAAACCCATAACTGACCTGTGATTGCTTATTAAACATTTACCTTAACGACTACATATAAAAGAGTCAAATATTAATACAACAGGAACTTGCAATTTCACAATTTCTCTAGTGCACAAATGGCAGCCTCAAACTGCTAAATGGGTGAGGGACTAAAGGAGAAGTGTTCCCTGAGCCTTTGAAATCCAGTGTTCCCCTTGTCTTAAAATGTTTTAAGAGAATAAACTGGCAGAGATCTACAGGTTGCCTGAGTGTGCTCTCTTCACCATGTCCTCAAAGCCTGTGTAACTCACCTCTGGGCGCTGCTTACACCCTTCCACTCCAAGGTCTCCACTTCTAACAAAGCTGAACTCTCCCAGGACACAGTGCAACCCATCCACCTTCCCTCTGGCTAGTGCCAAACAGCCCTCAGTGAACACCAGATGTTGATGTTAGATTTCTTTTAGTAATAGATGATAAGGAAAATGGATGAAGGCTGAGGCAGTTGGCTGTTTAATTCATGAAAGGTGAGAAGGGAGGCATATGTGTATGTGTGTTATGTATATATGTGTGTATTGTTTGAATACCCATATTGCTGTTCAATATTCAATTCAAACTAAGGTGGTAAAATAACCCCTTAGTTTAAACGTATCTAACAATACATACAAAAAGAGGCTTTAGATATCTATATCTTGTGGCCAAGATACATACACACACACACACACACACACACACACACACACACACACACACACTAGTTTTCCGACTATAGTAGCTTATAGTTCATAAGTCATTTAATTTTCATACCATGAAATCTCAATTATATTTCTGAGTGTAATTTTACATGTATGTTCATAGTTTAACATTTTATTTCATTAAATAAAATTATCTTGGTCATTATTATGTTACATAACCTCAAGGTACTAAGTTTGTTGAAACAGGCATCATGGACATGGAGTTTTTCCCATCACTTGCGGTTTCCTCTCTATGGAGCCCTATTGCCTTATACTTGCAAATACCTCTCTGGCCTGTTTCTTTTACTATATGCTCTCTTACTGCTCTAAACTTACCTTTATTTTCTTTTTCATTATGAAAGTGAGACCGTCTTTCCTGGGATTCCAGATTTAAAAAAATAGGATTTGGATTGAGAAAATGTGGGCTGGAATCAAGGATTCATGGATTTTTCCTTTTAGTGTTTAAGTTTTCCAGACAAAACACGAAAGGTCCTCATTCTCCAACTTTTCTAAGGGTTTTCCCCTAGGTTTATATTCTACATATTCTTTGGCGATTCAACCACTGGGGCTCTCTTTGTCAAGTCCTATGATATAATTGACTCATATTATTTTTACCAGCTATTTAAAATGTTCTGTAAAAGTGTCATGGCATTTCAGGTATCCAGTGTTAGCTATTGATTTAGGAGAAATTTTTAGCCCTTTTTTTTTCTTCAGTGGTTCATTACCAAGTCAAATTTACAAACTAATCCCTTTGAATTTACCATGTGGCTATCTTGGGAATTACTAATATTCCCTTCTATTTGAGAAACCATTTCCTCTAGCTACTTGGCAATTGTGGTTGCTGCTGTCTCCAGTAAAATACCTCTAAACTAAGAAGGAAATTTCTCTCTGTAAATTAAATTTTTTTAAACCTTTGATCTAGAAAATAATAAATAAGAAACCTAAACCTTTTTTTTCCTGTTGTGTTCTGCTAAAGAGTTTCTCATCATTCATAATACTATCTAGAACAGGAGAAATGCTGGCTGGTCAACATGTTTTTATTCTGGGTCTACATTTGATTTTAGAAAGAAGTGAGCATTGAAGAAAGTCACTAGCTTTGTTTTCTAAAATGGTCTGTTCCTCAGGGCTGTGGCCAAGCCCAGCATAAGACCAATTATCTGAAAATGGCAGCTATTTGGAGGGAAGATGCAGCTGCATATTCTCTCTTGAGATTCAGTCATTAATAACAATGTCATTTACCCATACAGTGAGAAAAAGTACAAGAGAAATTCTGCAGCCTGTGAACTGTCAATCCCTTTACTTCACCTGACATATTTGCTGCATCTCAGGCTTCTTGGCCTGACCAAAGCAACATCAACCAATGTTTGATTTTCAAATTTATCTTGTGTTTTTTCCTAGTCTTTTTTATGTCACATAATTTTTAAAAGTACAAAAGCTCAATGCACTGTTCTCTAATTGTTTGTGATCTTGTCCTACCTATTGCATTTAGGAGAATAAGATTTCTTATTTCCTATAGTGTAAGTACTCTCGCAAGTAAACTCGAGCATGGAGGAAATATATTAGACAAGGTCGACAGTGAAACATATCTAAAAATGAAGATAACCTCCTACTTACTAACCAATGAGTTGCTTTGGTTTGAAAGGTTTCAGAGAATAGGAAAAGTTATAAATCCTATGCAAAGAACCCATAGAGAAGGCCAGTGATCCAGCTCAAGAATTTATTTAATTAGGAGGTAGGTAGGAAAAATGGAACAATTTGTAGTAGAGGGGCTTAATCAGTGCAACTTAAAACATGGCACTCCATGTATATAAAATCACAAAATCATAGAATTGAGAATTGTGAAGCCAGAATGGTCCTTTCAGTTATGTTAGTTCCATGCTCTTTAGGCAACAAGAATTTACTTGGCTCTTTAGCTCTTTTTAAACTTAAGAGTTCAGCAATTCATAAATCAACTTTGATTCTCTCTGTGGTTTGCTATCCCAGGGCAAAATATACTTTCCCTATTCCAACAATAAATCCATATTTAAGTGTTTTCTGAAGAAACTCATAAAAATAATAGACCCTCTTAGCTGAATATTGTGCCTTTCTTCTAAGGAACCCAATATACTTTCTCCCTATGTCTGCTTAAATAAATGATGTAATTAATATATGGGAAAAGCATATCACCACTCTTATTTTATAAACCTAGAACTAAGGACCAGGGAGAGGAAATAAAAATCATGCTGTCCTTCCTTTCAAAAAATGAATCTTCTTTGCTACCAAGTGGCAAGTAAAACAAAAAAAAAAAAAAAAAAACATTAAGAAACGTTTAAAGACGAATTTTCTCATGTTTTAACTATACATGCACTAAGTATTTCCCCTGTCATTGTCATGAGTTTATAGTGTGCTTCACCACTATACTAACACCCAGATCCTAACCTAATCCCTCCAGATTTCTTTGCCCCACTTTGTTGTGCTGCATTGTTATACACACACACACACACACACACACACACACACACACACACACGTGGCCTTTTGGGATTTGTACTGTTGTGTCCACACTGACCAGTTTCATTAGTGTTCTTATCTTGAGCATTACAAATCCATGTAATAAACACAAGGATTAGGAGTCCAGTCTGTGACCATGAAATAGCAAAGCTCATTGGCCCACACTAAGATCAAATGGATGAACTTAATCTCATTAATGTCCCTATTAGTAAAGCTAACCAGTTTCCCTAAGACAGAAATCCAATAGAAGGTATACTCAGTGCATCTAATATCTAACTAGTAGCTCTCAACTTTATCAAGTGGCACCATACAATGCACACTGAAATTTACCACTAATAGTTATTATATTGGGTGAGTCATTCAGTTCAAGATCTCAATCTTTAAGCAAAATTAACTTATATTTTGTTTTGATTCTGCTGCTTATAATTCTATTAACTGGTCTATTTTGAACTGAATTTCCCTGATTTGAAGAATTTCATTCTATAGACATGGCAACTGGGCATTTAAAAAAGTAAAGTATTACTCAAAGTCATGTTTAATAAAATGGTAAACTATGATTTAAATCTATTTCAATTTGACTTAAAGTTGTAAAGTTAAATCAGTATACAATATACTTTGCAAGAAATTGAAAACGTCGATGAATTTAATGAGTTAAGCACAGGCTAAGCACTAGATAATTTCGTTATCTTATTTGGACTTCACTACACCCCATGAGGAAGTTAGTAAGTGAAGTGATTTTTCCCACTTTAGGGATGAGAAAAGCAGTAACTTGAATTTGAAGATATAATCTAGTCTACATCTATAACTAAACCCTGTCTTCAGCATAGGCAGTTGAGTAGTCACCTACAGAGTTTCAGGGCACCATTTCAAGGCACTTGTACATAACAGTCCCTACCTCACATAAGCACACTCTTCCATAATTAAAGAGTTAAGGCCTTTGAGTTAAAGCATCATAACTTCAGCCATCACAGCTCAAACATAAAAACTTAGTCTTTTTTTGTGCCCCTATAAATATGAAAAGTTCAATAATCTCTTCTCTAGTTGTTTATTATGTTGTCCCTACCTATGGCATTTAGGAGAATAAAATTTCTTCTTTTTTCTCTTCTTTCTTTCTTTTTTTTTTTTTTTGGAGGCAGAGTCTTGCTCTGTCACCCAGGCTGGAGTGCAGTGGCGCGATCTCAGCTCACTGCAACCTCCGCCTCCTGGGTTCAAGCGATTCTCCTGCCTCAGCCTCCTGAGTAGTTGGGATTACAGGTGCACGCCACTACGCCCAGCAAATTTTTTGTATTTTTAGTAGAGACGGGGTTTCACCATGTTAGCCAGGATGATCTCCATCTCCTGACCTCGTGATCCGACTGCCTTAGCCTCCCAAAGTGCTGGAATTACAGGCGTGAGACACCGCACCCGGCCTAAAATTTTGTATTTTCTATAGTGGAAAAAATACCTTAAATTTGGTACCTCGAAGTAGACTCTGAGACCAAGACTATGACTTACGAGATTTACACACTTCTGGGGATATCAGGAAGAAAGGAGGGAAGTGGAAAGGGAGTGGAGTGGAGGGGAGGGGAGAGAAGGCAGGGGGCCGAGCAAGCTCCAGCTTGAATCTCATAGTTCCCTGTGACCCAAGTGAGAGAGCTAGGCTTTTCAGTTGTTCATTAAGGACCATTTCAAGAGCATGTACATTCCCAACTTCTTGTGAGCAAAGAGGCTCCCAAAGCAACAGATCATGGCATTGAAAGTAAAAACACAAAGCCAGGAGGGCCCCCAAAATGGGGACAAGGGATTGCAGGGGACCTGAGCAGAGGACCAATGCTAACTGCACACACACTGAGCCTGTTCATCCATTAGCATTTCCCCAGCAAAGAATATAAATCCCTGTGGGAAGGCATTGGGAATTCTGTTGAAACAAAAAAAGAAATAGAAAGTCAGCCAGGGTCCATGGCCTGAGAAGGGCTTAAGGACATTGAGAGAATGATCTTGAGCATGAGGCAGCTTCTAGCAAAGACAGAATAAATGTGAGACAAGAGAGAGCACAAAGCAGTGAGGAAAAAACAAACGCAAATTTAACCTTCACAATTTGACTTGGTCATCTGGGGTTTTTCTTTGTTGGACAAATTTTCAAACATCTCAGCAGCCTTCTAAGAAGAGTTACTATTACTGCATACCCATGGACCTTTTAGAACCACTGTAACTACTGTACTAACATAGCCTTTGATGAAAACAAAAATTATGGTGCATTATTATTATAAGCCAATTAAATTCTCACAATAGAGTAAAAAAAGAAGAAATTTTTAAAATTGCTCTTTTAATTTTCAACTGATCTGTTTTATTTTTTCATGCCAAATATAGCTATAATGACTGCTCTTCAGAAAAGCATTAGAGCTGGGTTTTGTTTTTTCTTATTCTGAAATTCAAATTATAGAAATGTTATGGAGTTTACGTGATGGTGGAAAAAATATACTTTGTATCTGCTTTCAGAAACTCTGTCACATATGAACATTAATCATGTTTGGGATGATTTATTTCTGCATTCATGCTGGCCAATTTTATTGGTGTTTGGTTTGGCGGAATGGAAGAAAATCTGCTTTCTATTTCACCTCTATAAAAAGGAGAGTTACATCTATGCTAGCTTATAGAAAGTCTACACTTCAGCTTTGTTCCTTAATCTCAGGCACTTTATATTCATCTTTCTTTTATATTCATCCTCTGCAATAGCCTCTACAAAATCTCTTAATCTAGTTCTGTTCAAGTATATCTTTGTTTTTGTTTTTTTTTTCCAACCCCTTCAGAATCTTCAGCATTGTACAAAAGAAACATTTCACACACACCATGTGGCTCTTACCACAACAATTTCTCGCTTTACTACTTAGTCTTCAGTGCTTGCCTCAAATAATTGTACCACTGAGACTGCACACCCATGTGCTCAGTGTCTACCACATGGCCACCATAGCCCATCCCCCACAGTCCCCAGAGCTGCTGTTCTTCAGCCACTGACACATCAATGGCCTTTATCACTCCCAAATACAGCCACGCTCCTTCCTTCCATAAAGCAAATGCTCTCCATCTTTTTCACTGTTGTTCAACTCTGCATTCCGAAATTTTCTCAACTCCCTCTGCCCAAAATATTCCCTCAAACGTCAAAAGATGATCATCGACACGTGTATTTGATTTTGTAATTCATATTCACTACTATCCTGGTCTCCCTGAGGGCAGAATTCACATTAAGTAATTACTAAATTCATAATACCAATCAGACTGAACAGTAAATAACTCTACATGGGCTCACTATAACATTTTGGTCATGCTACAGGTATTTTGATTTTATTTTTCATGAGAGGTACGTCTGAGATAGAATTTCAGAGATTTTTTTTTTCCACTTTCAATATTCAAATTTCTGGCCTCTTCCAGCACTTCTGCCCAGTAGCATGAAGTATAGTAAAAATTCTATCTCTCTTCTATATATTTGTGTATCTACAAAGTTTCAACCTTGTACCAAATGTTTGGCTAAGTCTATTCAGTCACCCTTGGTTCCTTTCTCACAGTCAAGTTCACACGAATAATCAAATGTAGGTCTAGATTCAATTAACTCAAAATGTTGTTAGAAAATTTGCTGGCCAAGTTACTGACTTGAAGTAGTTCAGGCCACTTTAAAACACATAGATAAAGAGTAAGAAATAAATCTTTGGGATATTTAATTTATACTAGAACAAAGGTTTACATATTTTTTTATATTTTCTACAAATATCCTTGGAGCTGTAGACACAACTGTATACGGAGAAGTGACGTTTCCAACAGCGTGTTGAGTAGAACACTTCCCTCTTCTCATGCTCCTCTATGCTCTATTTCATCTGGCAAATAATCAGGACAAGAACTTTGGCTCTTGGCTATGTGGGAGGCCAGTGCTTACAGAATGGGTAAGAAGAGAGGGCCTGGATTTTAGTGGAATTATTTGAAGCTTAGAATTTGAAGTCAGACTTGTGCTGAAGTTCTGACTCTGCTAATGGGCTCTGAGCCCCAGGGTCAGTTACTTGGCATCTCTAGACTTCATTTTAGATCTGTTCTGCATCTGGTAAAGGAGGACAAAGCTACTAACCACTTCGCAAAGTTTTTTTTTGTTTTTGCTTTGGTTTTTGAGACAGGATCTCACTCTGTTGCCCAGGCTGGAGTGCAGTGCTACAATCTTGGCTCATGGCAATCTTCACCTCCAGAGTTCAAGCAATCCTCCCACCTCAGCCTCCTGAGTAGTTGGGACCACAGGTGCATACCACCATGCCTGGCTAATTTTGCATATTTTTGGTAGAGATGGGGTTTTGCCACATTGCCTAGCCTGGTCTCAAATTCCTGGACTCAAGAAATCCACCTGCCTTGGCCTCCCATAATGCTGGGATTACAGGCTTGAGCCACCATGCCTGGCCCACAAAGTTCTTTAAGTGAGACAGAGCAGGGACTTCTTTTTAGAGGTCTATTGGTTCCCAGGCATGGAAATAAAGGAAAATCTTGAGCTCTTTCAAGGGAAACTCCAGGTCAGCCTTGAGAATAATAAAGCAACTTGATAAGAAGGTAATAGTAGCTTAAAATAGCCAAGGAAGTTAGCATTACGAGATGTTTGGTTCCCTATAGAAACTAAAAATCACATCTTAGCATATGTCCCTGAGCTGTTTTTGAGAAACTCGGTCCCTCACCAAAAGGATCCACTGGCAGGTAGACCTCAGATAAGGAAGAGATGAGGACTAAACTCTGACTACAATTCTTTGCTCTAAATTTCTTTCTGAGGAACCTGGAGGAGGTCATGCGCATGAGCCAGAGCTAACGTTCTTTTCTGATTATCCCAAATTTTTAGACAAAGCTTCACTTCCTGAACCAATAGCAAATCAGAAAAGTTTTGAATTCATCTATGACTTGTGAGCGAGACTTCGCCTTCCTCCGACTCCCCCCCAACCCGCTCCCACCCCGCCCCACCTTCTGCTTTTCTGGAATTCATGCTTGGCTTTAAAACCCCTTACTTGCAAACCATCAAGGAGCTCAGGATTTAAGCATTGGCTGCCTTGTCCTCCTTGCTTGGCACCTGCAAATAAATACTTTCCTTTTTACCACTGCAAAACCTCAGTGTGGATATCTGATCTTACTACACCAGGGAAGCAGACCTCAATTTGATTCTATAACATAAGTATTAGATAAGAGGTGTAAGGTAGGTAAGTTTGTGCTTAGATAAATCAGTGATTAATAAATGTCACCAATAATTTGTATTTTAAAATTATTATCACCACCATAATTCTAGATGCACTGCATATTCAAATATCAATGAAACTCTAAATAAAACATGATATGAGATAAAGAAACTGTGGAAACTATTAATGGGAAAAAAACTCAGTCAAATAAATAATGTATTTCTGCAAAATAAAAAGAAGCAGCTTAATACATACTGCCATGTTCCAAAATCTTTATTAGGTTATAATCTATCATCCAAACTGGGACCATCTAGAGAGTAAAAGGGGCACTATTAGCAATGAGTCCAGGACAAAAGCATAAATAAAGACCATCCCAGGCTGAATGGGACTTAGGGTCATCTTAATGAAGAAGACTGAGACAAAGCCAACCCTGCCACTCTGGGATTTTCTATCCAATATAATCCTCAAAAGCCTTGGTTATTACAGAGAAAATAGTCTAAGCCAAACAAATTACCAATATGCAACTAAATATCGAATGAAATTCAAAATAAAGAACTGTAGAAAGCAGATAAATTTTATCATCTAAGCCCTGGGGCAAGTTCTGTGTCTGTATTTAAATCTGCATTAACTTGGGCAGGTCACTCAAAATCTCTAACCCTTTGTTTTCTCACCTGAAAGTGGAAATAATAATAATACCTACTCAATTATCATGACATATAAAAAACTGCATTATACATTATATAATAATAACCAAGTTAGTTACTTGAATTAATCATTAAAGATAATTTCTTGAATATGCCATTGCAATTCTCTTTCTGGGAGAAATGAAGAAAACAAGAAGCTTGTTTATGGAATGCAAGAACATTAAGAATCAAAAGAATGCAAAAGCCTCTACCTTGCATTGATAATTGTTGACTTGATCCTAGAATCCTTTAGGTATTATTAACATTTATGTCCTTCAAAAAAATGTTGCAATTGAGTCAATAAATATTATGGTCTTGCATTTTTTAGGTGGATCTAAAAAGTAATTAAATCAAAACGAAAATGTCTTTCTTTAAGAGACTGGGTTTCAAATGGTTTAATTCAGTCCGCAAATAGGTTAGGGAGCTTTACATAAAAATGTTTCCTGTGGCCCTACTTCTTCTGACTTTTTGGTTTTCAATCTGACTAAACATTTGAATTATAAGCAGGGCTTTTAAACACTAACAATGTCCTACCAAACAATTAAATACAATTTCTGAGGTGAGGGCCTCGGTGTTACATGTTTGAAAGCTTCTGCAGTGATTCTGATGGGCAACTAGGGTTCATACTATTCCCCTAATTCAGAGGCCAAATATGAAGATACCTCTGAGTAGCCTTTGTACCCCCTGTCCCCTAAAGCATTGATCTTTTCATCTCACCTCCATATATTTCCTAATCACTCAGGCCTCAGAATTCCAGTGCCTTAAACTTGTCTCTTTCACTTTTTCCCAATCAAATCCCACTAAAAAAGATCTCTGATAAATCCATTCACATCAAAGGGTGGCTGTTGGTAAAACTTAAAGTATTAATTTGCATGGTGTTTACATTTTAACAATGAACTAAACTTTAAAGAAAGAATACACTGAAAGTAGAAATAGAAACATTGGGTCAGTATGTAAGAGGGAGATTTTGGAGAATTTTACAGACTTTTCCAGTATCTCAGAAATCATACCAAGGAGGTCTGCCACTGCCTGAACTTGGAAAGTTGATGTAGGTATCAGTTCATGATAAAACAAATAATACAACTCAATAAAACACGGTAATACTTTATTTATACCATTCATTTCCAGACACTGTTAGATGTTTTAACACATTGTCTTCAGTTGTAAAACCTGATGGAAAATTAGGAAATGTTAGTCCCGTTTTGGTTGAGAAACGAGGCCCAGAGAGGCGAAATCACTTGTGCAGACACAGATATGAGGCTGTAACCTCAATCTACCCGACTTCAAATGTAAGCTCTTTCCGCTCCTCCATACTTCTTCCCCGAGGGTGGTCCTTGCTTTGGAGAATTGATAAAGGCCATGGTAAAGTGAATTCAGAACAAAAGAGAAAAAAAACAGCTAGGAAGACTGATAAACTCTGCAGAAATTTAGAGCTTCTTTTTTTGTTGTTTGTTTTCTGTATTTTAAAGACAGCTATCATGATGAAATGCAAACAGGTAATTTCCAAAAAATGTTTATTAAGTTTATTCAACATCTATTGTTTCTGCTATCACTTCAGGTATTATGGAGAAACCAGTAAGTCCCTAAACTGCCCTTGGTAGGAAAACTCTGCAATGACAGAGTAAGCAGCACATTTAGTGTAATCTTGTAAGAGCAGAAGAAAGAATCTGTACCTCTCAGGAATGAAAAGGGAAACCAGTGATTTGTGTATTCTATATCTAAGCCAATCTGTTAAAGAACATCCAGGTACACTTTATAATGTATTCGTTTGATATTTTAGAGAAAATATCATCTATCCACCCAGGTAATGCTTTATGCCAAACAAGTCAGCTAGAATCTTGGCTTATTGATCATTTTTAAGAAAACTCAGCAAGTGGAAAATGAGTGGAAATAATTTATAAGATGGTAAACTGTGCTCTTATTTTTTAAGGCTGATTTTGATGCACTATTTACTGAATTTCTCAGTATTTGTCACTAAAAATTAGATTTTAAAGTGACATATTAAATACTATGAACTATATTCAGTATTATATTAAGTTGTAAGATTAATATGCACATATGAGGATAGAAATTGCTGGAGAGAAGTATTTTGAACGAAAAAGTAAGAGAAAAAAATGACCTAAGAGAGAAAGGAGGAGGAATATATGAAAGATTGCCTGTTGGACAAAGAATAAGAAGTTCCTCACATCACACACTTCTTTTGTCCCAGGAAGATCAAAGTTAAGTTTAAAGGGGAATAAATAATTTTAGTATTTTTTCTCAGAAAGGAAAAGAAGGATGGATTGATTAGACAGAAGTATGAGAGACATAATAAATGTTCACTGCATAAGGAGAGAAGAAAAATGTGGTACCAAATGTCAGTATTTAAGCAGTCAACACAAATAGATGGAAATAGAGGATGCGGCAAATCCACAGAGTTTCTAAATAAACAGAAAGATCTATTTAAAATTATACAAAGACACAGAAAGACAGTAAAGTTGATATAATGTGAATTCATTATGATACAGAGTCACTAAATAGGAGCCTGTGGCTGCTGCTAGAATAGGAAACTATAGAGTAAGTGATGACAGAAATCCTAGTGATGTATCACAAAGCAAATGGCCTTAGGAAGGACCAGATGAGAACCAGACTTCAGGGAATCTGCTGGAATGAACAAATGGCACAGAGCCGACCGCAAACATGCATAGTCTTTGTGGCAGTTGAACTTCCAATGACCACACACAATCTTTATGTGAGGGCAAAACTCAAGCCCAATGTCCTTAAAAGTCAAGAAGTCCTTCATCCCAAAGAAAAAAAAACAAATGTTACCCAATAGGCAAACAATGCTGAGAGTTCACTTCCTCCAACCGTAGAGTTAAGTTACTCACTCAGGATAACATCACCCTCCGGCCAGGGGCTGAAGTCAGGAAGTAGTTTATTTTTGCTGAAACTGAAGGGGGAAATTAAAGAGAAAAACAGCTGCAACTTGGTCAGTTCAGGAAAACCAGGTATGAAAAAAGAGGAGCAAGTTAAAGGAAAAGCCAGCTTAGATTTGCTCACCAGTGAAAGGCAAAAATCCCAGTGTTATTCATCTACATGCGGTGTGAGAGACAAAAGCTCAACTGGGAACTGAGGCTTTCTGTGTCAGAGGGCAAGGAGTCAATGGGGTTATGAGGAAGTAAGATCACTTGAGACATCAAAGAAAAGTAGATCAAATCACTGGATTCCTCCAAACAGGAGTGGGTGAAGACAAAAAGTGGAGAGAATCCAGATAGCGAAAATGGTGGAAAGGGAAGGTTTTTAAGATGGAAGGCAGAGAATGGAGACAAAAGAAGAAGAAGCTGCTTGTTTCAAATCAACATGTCTCCCAGAGGATATTGTGTTTCCCCAGGGATACTCTGAGGGAGTCACAGGATCAGAGCTGTGACACTCCTAACATCTGGTAGGCTAGGGCAGCTTTAGAGTCTCAGGAAGCCTCTTCGTCTACATCTTTTTCTCTGACTGTGAGGCCCAACAGCCAGCCCACCCTGAATTCTCTTCACTTTCCAACTTCCCCTGAGTGTTGAGTGCTTTCCTCCCTTCTTCAGGGTCAAGAAAAGTAAAAAAACATCACCAGCGCCTCCTCCAAACAGCTGAATTATTCTTCCACACTTTTAGTTTGATAGCAAAGTGGTTCAAGGTATGTCTGAGGGTTGTGGAAATCCTCAAAGGGATTACAGAATGAAAAAGTTTTGAGAACTATGCTCTAAATAAAGAACTGGAGAAGAAAACCTGTCATAATGAAAAATTAAGCTAAACTGCCTCAAATACAGCAAAGGAGCAACCAATGTCTTGGAAAACAAGGAGAGGAATTCATATAATGTGGGACTGGTAAGCAGGCTGCTTTTTGCCAAGGTCCAAGCTTCTTTCCACCTGCCCTGTGCTAAGAAAATACAAGTGGAGAATTTACAGCAATGCAATAGCAATACACAAAAGCCAGAAATAGGAACCTGCAAAAGCCAAAAATAGGAACCTGAGGAAGAACCTATTCCTAAATTTGAAATTTACTATTGCCAACTTCTAACAGTCTAAATACATCTATGTGAATGAATGAGTTGGATAGGGTCAGTAGACTACTATGCTTACTCCCTGGGTGATAAAACCCCAGGGACATGCATTTTACCATGTAACAAATCTGCACATGCACCCTCTGAACTTAAAAGTTGAAAAAATACAAAATAAATACATAAATAACCAATATAGTATGGTGATTAACAGCCAAGGACAAACCCACCTCCCTTATTAGTTATGTGATATTAAGAAAGTTAGTCATTCTTTCTAAGCATTAGTTACTTTGTTAAATGGAGATAATAATGCCTACATCACAGAGGGATGTGGTGAGGATTAAGATTTTAAAATTATTATTTTTGAATGCTTTCTATATTGCTTGTAATGTACTGAGTACTTTATGTGCATTATCTCATTTATCTCTAGAGCTACTCTCTAAATAATTGGATGGATGGATGGAGGGATGGATGGAATTAACCCCTAGTTTAGAAATGAGGAATGACATCCAGATTAAATAGTTTGCACAAGATTTCATGATTATTGGAGGATAGCGATGATACTTTCAAACTCTAAAGTCTTTTCTTTATGTTCTACTATTACTATACCATACCATCATCTGTACCCTGCACTTTCAGTCTCTCTTTAGTCCACTTCCTCTCTCAGTTCTGGAAGTCCTACCAGCTGTCTCCCATCCCTAATCCAATCACCCAGAATCTTCAGATTCCTTCTCTTTTCCTAAAATTCATTCTAATGGGAACACACACACACACACACGCACTCATGAACATACACACACACACCTGAAAGTCCTCTTATTCAGCTCAGCAACCAAGAAAGGGCCAAAAGCAGTTTGCCATGCACTGGATTAGGTGCTGAAGCGACAGAATAAAACACGGTGATTCACAAGCAATAACATCAGCCTTAAAGCCTGGGGTTCCATCCCACTTCTCCAACACCACACCTCCCCAGTTTCAACCCCCAACCTAATCCTCCACCACCACTCCACACTCCCCTTGAAACCCTGCAAAGAAAATGTGCTTTTTAGTAGGAAGTGAAGAAATGCTCTAAGATAGTGTTTCAATTTTGGTGGACAGGTATAATATGCATGTATTTCTTTTGACAGATGGTCATTCTGGTGCCTTTCAAATCATATCCCTTAGTTGGCTCTAACATTGTCTGATGAGAACAAATGTGATTTTTTTTAAGGCAAATGCCCATAGCCTGCATGCTTGAAATCATTTTTGAATCAGCTGGAGTTTTTCATCAAGTGTTCAAAAGTCATGAAGAAATGTCCCAAAGTACTTAGAAGCAGAGAGTTTTCTGAATGAGGGCTAGACATATACTAGGAAATCATGATCTGCAATGGAAATCATGATCTTCAGTGGAAATATGGCTTTTTGAGACAAAGAAGACTTTGGGTTCAGAAAGCCTGATTTTTCAGTGACAGCTCTCCTCACTGAGAATGGGACTGTGGGCAAATTGATTAACCTCTCTGCAACATTTCCCTTCTTTTCTAAAATGAGCACCATAATACCTTTGTCTCATGGTTGCTCCAGAAATTTAATAAGATAAATATATAAAGCACTTTGGCATGTAAGTGGTCAATAAATGGCAGCTGTTATCACTATTATTTTCCATGGGATAATCAACTAATCAAATTTCTGAAAGAAAGATTTAAGATAATACTGCTCCTTTTGCCTTTTTTAAGACCCACACACATGCTTTCTTTCCATTTGCACATCATGCTTTTTTTTAAACCTACGATGGACAACTAGCCTCTGTATTCTGACGTTGCCAGAAAGTTTTTCTGCTTAGTGGACTTTAATTATTACTGAATTACATTAGGATTCCCATGGAATTACTTATTACAGCTGCACAGTGCCAAAATGAGTCATCATGATTACATCTATTACAATGGCTACCAAGGAAACTATGTATGAGTTTCCATTCTTTAAAGTATTTGGTCACATGAAACCAACAACCAATGAGTAACATGAATACTATCCCAGGGATCTTATGGCCTTACAGACAATGAATAAGTAGTTTAACACATCAAATAGGAAACGTTGGGACAATATTTATTTTGGCCCTACAGTGTACTTCATATTCAATAACTTAAAAATTAAATTAAAGTTATGATAGTTTCACATATCTTTAATTATTCATATATACCTTCTGCTTTTAGGGAAGCCATAAAACAAAAAAATAATTAAAACTCTACAATATATGATTATGTACTAGTATACAGATATCCCAAAGTTGTATTTAATTACAAATGTTATTTAGTAATCTACACAGCAAACATAGAATACCAAACCTACTACATAACAATATGAAAAACAGCACTAAAATAAGGAACAAAACATTATTCTCTCTTCCTATGACTAAATCGTTTCTTAGAAAATCATTTTACAACTCTATAGGTATATTCCACAGGTCAGTTTTAAAGTTAGCATCAACATTAACACTGCATTGATGGATCCAGGTCTCAGGAATGAGAAATAATAAGTAATAAAAATAAAAATAGTTTGATGCTGTGTATTGCTTGATTCATAAATAAGTAAAAATTATATTCACACTGAAATAAGATTGCAACTAAGTTTGTACGGACATGGCATCATAGTTTATTCATGTAGAATTCTCTCAGTTCTCATAACCTCTGACCTTTGCCACATAATGTCAAGACAACGCCAGACGGCAGGCTCTGGAATCAGAGCAGGGGCAGGTAAGCAAGCAGAGGCTGGAAAGGAAGGATGAGAAGGTATGGAAGGTATGGGAAGCCAACTCTAAGGGAAATTAAGGTTTGTGGGGCCAAGTGCTGGTGGAATCATTCTACAATTTTATTCACCCTGAAAAGCATGTAACTTCCATGTACTATATTTAGAAGCTACTATTTCATGAAGTGGGTCAATATTAGGTAAACCGTAAATGATTTGGTTTTACTATTTTTTTCTCAGGGATCACCGTCTCTCCTATAATTTACAGGATATCACAAATATAGATTAAAACGTCTTATATTTTTATGAATTCAATTGCCTCTACATACCATTCCCTCCATTTTCTTTTTCTTTTATTTTTACTTGAAGTACAGATGTTTATATATCTGAAGGCACTGCACTTATCTTGTGCAATCAAAACATATGTTATTTCAGATCAACGTGTCTCCGAGAGGATGGAGGTATTATTTCTTGAAATGTCATTAATGTAACTTTCATAATGTCACACTTTATTTATATTATTTATAAATGAGAAGAATAGCATTGCCACTTGTTTTAAAAGTGGCAGAAACCACAGACCAGAAATCTTTCCTTTAATGCTTCCCACTTGCTCATTAACATAGGGAATGGCTTCAGTCATTTTCAGCTTTTATCCTTTTACCCCACTTGTAAATTGGGTGCACTTATATTCTTACACTTTCTCTATCTCCATCAAATTGCAAAGTGGAATACAAGAAGAAAACTGGCTAACACCATAGTCTGGGGACAGGAATTATGCTCAGTGAGGAGCGGATATATTGGGCACATAGGCATTTCTAGTACTTTTCTCTATTTTCTCATTTAATTCCTTTTACTCTGCTGAAGCCAATCTCTTTGAGGGAAATTCTAGGTCTCAGGAGAAAGACCTTAGGGTTTCATGCCAGAGATGCCTGAACTAGAGTCTCGGTGACACCTATTTACCCTGTTTCCTCATCTTTAAAGTGAAGGTACAATACTTATTTCACAGCACTGTTACAAACACCAAATGCACTAAACATCCTGACTATCTAGACAGCAAAAGTAGCCCTCATCAAAGCAAGAACTTAAATAATGTTGACATGGACAAGAGGCAGGGAAATACCGAGTAGAAGAGGGTGGTTCCCCAGCAAAGGCCCCACCCTCAAGCCTGGAAACCCACAGCTCTAAATGAGAATAGGCATTCTTCTTTTCACACTCAAAAGTTGCCTTTTGGCCTGCCACGCCCCCCTTCCTGTACCTATGTAAACCCCAGACCCCAGGCTCCAGAAGAATACTAGATTAACAGAAAAGCAGAAGACCAGCGGAACAGTGCAGCAGAGAGAAGAGAAGGAACATCTGAATGTTGAGAAGAATT